>WOGN01002898.1:0-16017 GCA_015342105.1 Leptinotarsa texana
ACAAAGGGCATACAGGTTTCCGCGAGAAATATGAGATCACTTAATTATATAAAAAAAATTACGGATAGTGTATATTTTCATACCTATGTTAGAAAATATACAGTGTCACCATTAAAGTGCGCACTTTTTTTTCAAAAAGTTTCAATGAAGTTTAACTTCGGAACTTGTTTGTGTTTTGAATTTAACTTAAAATGATGCGGCCAACTGCGACCCGCTGACGTTTAGTGTTTGTCAAATTCAAATTTAAAAAAAAAAATTGAAAAAGTACATTTCTTGATCGAATTTAACAAAAAGTTATTTAAAAAAGTTATGTCTACGGCAATTTTATATCCATATTCCAAATTTTATGCAACGAGGATGAAGTTAGCAAAACGTTAACGCTTACAGAACGAATAATAATCTAAGTAAATTTATTAAAAACATTAAAGACAAAACTTCGTTGTTGGATAGATCAGGAGTATATAAGCTGCTGTTCTTGTCCAGAACTGTATATTGGTCAAACTGGAAGAACATTTTCCGAAAGAATTAAAGAGCATGGAAGTAGTTATGTGAATAGAAAGACAAATTCCAAATTTGCAAACTACCTATTAGCAGAAGGACATGAGTTCAATCATGAATACGATGTGTTACATTTGGAAGAGAATAGTTTAAAACATAATGTTTTAGAATGTTTAGATATCAATAGATCAGGGATTCGGGTAATTTACTGAATGATCAATTAGAATTAAATAACTCTCCGTTAATGAATATTTTTTTCAAATATTTTTTTCGGAAGATACATTTTAAAATCTAATTCGATTATTTGAAAGCAAACCAGAATATGGATTACAACAATGAGAATGTATAGGTTCTCCGAATTCTATGGGAAGGGACATTGAATCTCAGTAATGATAGGATTCCTGGTACATTTATCCTATTGTTTATTACGTGTGATTGATGTCTTGTATACTCTATGGTAATACATGATTACTTAAATGAAATGAATAAAAACATTTTTGTATAAATACCACAGGCAAATTTTATTTATACAACCGGTTTCGAGGTTGACCCCATTATCAAATATAAAAAAAACGAGTTATATCCAACTGGAGTACCCAGTTACAGAAAATGCTATGTAGAATTTCAAAAGAGGAATGAAAAATTGAGTATAATACAAAAAGTTGCAAATCATACAATTTTAACAGTACTGACACGAAAGTATCAACCTTAAAAACGTAAAGTACAGAGATATGTAACCAAAAAGCAGCTCCGTACATTTTTTAACATTTTTATTGGAAAAATGTTGATTCTTGAAGTGAAAAGTGTCAAACAATGAGAAATAAGGTGTGAAGGAGACCTAGTAAATAAATGCTTGTTCTAAAATAGTTTATTTTGTGAAAAAGAAGGGTGAAAAGTTCCCTTTTCTGAACTTTGAAGGGCCGTAACTTTGTAAATAAAGGAGAGCGTCGCTTTTTTCTTTCGGATTCGTAATCTACGCATTAAAATACATAAGTACACTCAAAAATTTTTTCTAAATCGCCGAGTGCTCTCAAAACGAAAATTTACCGTAACTCCTACTAAGCATATTGATTTTGCACCATAACCTGAAAAAAATTAATAATACCAATAAAATAGTTTTGAATTTGAATGATGTCATTTATCAGTTGCAATCTGAGTTTTTACCATTTCTTTTCAACTTCCTGTCAAAGAATAATAAGGTACTTCGATATTACTTTTATTACATCGGCCATAAAGGTGTATTTTTATGTGAAGAACTTCATCAGTAATACCTATAAACGATAATGATATAATTGACGATAAAAATTTTATTATCGGTCGATCTTACTTTTTAACCTAGAGAATTAGAAAATTGATAATGCTTCTACTGGTCCCAATATGAACTATAAAACAAGCGTTCTGTTGATGTTAATATGATTGATAAAAGTTCACAAAATGAGTGGACATACTTGGAGATTGGCTTTAAATCAAATTATCTAAAAGAACAATTCGTGCAGGCTAGTGTCAAATTGCCTACACTGTAAGTTAATGAACTGACACCTATCAGAAAGCAACTACTTTCCTTGCTAATACCACGAAGGGCGTTGGATTATATCCGTATCAGGTATAAGTGCAGAATTCTTCACTGAAGTTAGTCCTGCATATACTGTTGGCGATACATCCGCAAGAATCGATTTTCAATTATTGAAACACACTTGCACACCGGTTTCGGGATGTTTGGCCACGCGTCTGTGCAAGGTAGTGTCTATCATCAACATGCTGTCGATGATTAACCATTATTGAAGATCGAATTCTTTTCGAATTTCGCACTAGGCAGAAGGGAACGACAAACAACATGTTCGTCAACGCCCCATGTGCCCGAGAACAAGGTAACCAACCGTATATGTCCACTCATTTTATGAATTTTTCTTCTTTATACGAGAAATTGGTCAAATTTTGGATATGCGGTTAGTTACCTCGTTCATGGGTAGATGGGGCGTTGGCGAACATATTGTTTGTCGTTCGCTTTTGTCTAGTTCGAGTAATGATACTCTGGAAGAAATTCGACTTTCACTTATGGGAAATCATCGGTCTATAAGTGCGTTCCAATACTTAAAAATCGATTCCGATAGTTGTATCGCTAACAGCATATGCAGGACTAACTTCAGTGAAGAATCCTGCACTGATACCTGTCGGATATAATCCAACGACCTTCATTATATTAGCCAGGGGAATAGTTGTTTTCTGATAGGTGTCAGTCCATTAACCTACACTGTAGGTAATTTGAGACTGGCCTGAACGAATTATTCTTTTAGATAATTTGATATAATAAAAAACATAATGGATACGAATCCTTTTTTAGCCAGATTAATAATAGGCTGGACATGTAATTTATATTTTTTTATTTTCCAAGTGCAACTGTTATGTGAGTGAAACAATACGAAGGCCATTAGGCTGAGTATATAATTAGTGTGGAGACCGGGCTTATTTTTTCGTTTCATTTTATTAGGGTTACTGGCTGGGTGGCAATGCATCTTAATCGCTAACAAGAATAAAATAACTGGTTAATTATAAATAAAGGCCGCACTGATCTAATTAAACCATTGAAATAGGACACCAAGAACTTCGAATATGTCTACACGGTATTTCAGAAGAACTTAGCGCATAATCATCTCTCAAATATAAAACAAGCTAATTTATTTTGGTAATCAACACAAAAACTTTCAGGTAATTGAAAGTCACTTTTGATTGCCTTACTACTACTTTTACTGTTTACTTTTACTTTTACTGTTTAAAGATATTTTTTTGATATCCGACAATTGCCGGTAGTGTCAATAAAATATTATCCATTTTACAAAAGAGGGTTATGACGCTGATTTTTAATCAGCTTAAGAAATTTCATAATATGATATTTACCATATTCTCTGCGTTCGTATGTTTGTATTTAAAAGTTTTTTGAAGTTATGGGAAGTTGAAGATCAAAATAATTTTTGTCTGGAGTATTTATCCTATACTTGTTTGGAACCTTTGGTACAGTAATGAATATTACTGGAGTTTTATTTCAACATAAAACCGTTATTTTAACACCTCGACACGTCTTTCGATCACCAAAAGAGGAAGATCAAACTGTTTCGATCTTCTTCTTGAAGATGATAACTTGGTGATCGAAACACGTACCGAGGTGTTAAAATAAAGGTTTGATTTTGGGAAAAAATATTCATCTTCAAGAGGGTTGGTGTTGGGATAAAACTCCAGTAATGGAGTTTATTGTTTAAGTTTGAAAATGTCCATATAGGACGAAACTGCAGTAACGTTAGTTACAAATAAAAGTGGTAAAAAACATAGAAATTTTCATTTCTCTTTTCATGCAGTAATGGAGTTCCGTGGTGGCCGTGATAGTGGACAGACGTGCTGATAACGTCCCTCCACAAAGAAGGTACGCGGATGCCATGTGCTATCGTGGGGCTCCGTTTTGTGTTATGTTGTATTAAAATTGAAATGTGAAGTGTCTAAAAAAGTGATGAATAAGTGGCCCCCTTTATTCACGCCGGTATCTAGGCCGGGGTGGTTCGGATAACCAACTGTTAACCAACAGCGGGAGCATTGGTCATATGCACCTGAAGATAGGAAGCAACGACCATCTAAAATAGAGAGATAGATATTACCCCAGTAATATACCTACCCTAAATCATTTTGTGACCAATAAAGGCCCAATAAAATACTTATTGATGTTATTATTTGAAGTACTCAAACTCGTATTCGTCCAGATTCTTTTACCACTTACCAGTGACGCCAAATAATTTATTTTCTTCAGAACATTTTTGATTCCTTTTCTGAATGAAGGATCCTTGATTTCTTTAAAAAGTATTTACATACCATGTTACTGGCTGATAAGTTATTGGTGAAAGAATTAAAAAATAAATATTGAGTAGTTTTTTAATTCATCGATAACAACAAAGAAACTTTTTCCTATTTAAACATAACAATAGATATTTCTCCTCGAATATTGAGTAGTATATATGAATAGGTAATTTATCAGAAATGTCAATTTTTTTCATTTTACTATATTCTATTCGGAATATAAGGATCTTCCCCTAATCATTAAGTCGTGGTTTTTAATGGCACCTCATTGTTTAACGCCAAATTTATCAATTGTACTGATGCAAATGAGATAATTACAGACCTATCCATCAAAGAAAGACAAACTGTTTACCTATTGTAAAATAAGATAATCATAGAGAAGACGATGAATGCTCATGAATATATTTATATTATTTTAGGGTTGTTTTCTACAGCTAAGTTATAAGAAACAAGATACAGATATCACGGGAGAAACAAGTCACTAGAAAGAGCTAGGTAAATCCAGTGCAATAATTGTTTGAGTTGAGTAGAGAGTGTGTTGTGGAAGTGTGGTATAATTACAAGTACTTCGAGTTGTTATTTTTTTGTTGAACGATATCGTTAATTAACAAGTATTCCACTTGTAAGTGAGGATCCAAACAAGCAACAGCATTTACGAGGATTACTATACAGTGAGCACTACCAAGAAAAGTCGAAACCAATACTGAATTTTCAACAATATTAGATGTTGAAAACATATTATATCTATTTTAAAATTCTGAATGATGATCCATCAAATATTAACATTCATTAAAAAACTTCGTTGACGTAATAATTACTGATTTGGAACTTTTAGCTAAAGTTATAAACTGAAAGGTTGAAATTTGGATGAATGGAAATGGTTTTTGGCCAGTGGTTATTGTATTTCACAAAAGAAATATCAGCTCAATACTTGATGGGATTTGATGACTTTCAAATCTGGAATATGACAATATCCTCAAATACCAAGAAAATTATTCAATATCAGTGTTGTCCTTCTCCATGGATCAAAAGAGGTAAATAATTTATCATTAAAATCCTTTGTTGGAAACTATGGTACATTTTTAATCATTTTTTAGAAACGATGATATATGTGCGTATAAAATAGTGTTTTCATATTTATCACTTCCGAGCAGACCCTATTATGAACATTGCAACATAAACCTACGGTTGAAGTGTTATAGAAATCATTTATAAATTGGTATTACCATTTGGTCAAAAATGGTTCATGAAGTTCATCGAGTTTTCATTTAAGATAGACAATAGGTCATGCTTAAAAAATCTCGATCGTAAGAAGTTCACAAATGAACGCCCACAGTTACCTAATATGATACTTCTATGTATTGTTGATTTAATAATGGTTATTAAGAAAATTCTAAAACGGTTTCCATGCACCAGACACTTTAAAGAACGGTCGTTCATAAAGGCACGTTTCACGAAATTGTTTATTTCCTAGTTAGAGTAACGGAAACCAGGATGATGTATTTAATTGCTTCCATAATTAGTATTTTAATAACAATATTGTAAAGCTGCTATCTTTCAACGGTAGCTAATGTGTGGTGAATCAACCGATAATAGGAAAAAAGTTTGTACCCAGATGCTCATTATAAACATTGATTATGTATACAGTATAAAAGTGGATTTTTAAGCCATATTAAAAAGACGTCTAATTGTTGTTGATGCAATACTTTGGAATCATGCATCAATGAGAATGTTCTGTCGATAAACTTGTCGAAGTAACCCGCATCTTTTTAAAGGTCAACGAGTTATTAGGGAATTGTTCAAATAAAATAAAATATTGAAAAATTCGTCAGTTTACAGATGTATAAGATATATTGAGTAAATATTGCCATCTTTCAAGGTGATTACTTTCTATTTTAATTATCAAAAATGACATCAAGCAATAGTGAAGGTATGGATAGCAATGCGTTAGGGTCTTCAAATATTCATCAAATCTGTACCGGAAACTCTCTAATTCACACATCAATTTGGCATTTATACATAGGAGTCAAGATAACAGTCCTGAAGGTTTAAGGGTGGAGATTTTCCGTATTCAAAAATAATTGAGCAAAATTCCTGTATTGAATTATACAATCAACCCATAAAAAACACAGATCGAGGTATGGCTCGAAAATAACAATACTTTTGATGTTTTCTTTTATTTTTTCCTTTACAATTTTCACCTTATTCCTCTCAATAAACTCTCCTCAACTATAACTACACATTTTCATTTGAATTTTCCACACTTCGAAACAGTGTTTGGAGTCATTTTCTGAAAATATGCTCGTAGTCTCCGTCGCTTTTCTCTTCACGGATTACATTGGATCAAATCTGGTGGAAAGTCAAAAGGAGCAAAATGTGATAAGTGAGGTGGATGTTCCAACATATCTCACACTACACTGATTGTGTAGTGTGGGATTAGAGCTGTAACGGTTTAAATTTCGGAATTCAGAAGAATATTTTCGCGGTCAGGATTCAAAAACGATTTAGATTAGTATCTATCGTAAAGCCAACATAAAAGCAAGGCTCTAGCAAGGGACTGTCCGAAACCTAAAAACATCTAAGGTCAGTTAAATTAATTAATTCAATATTTTCATTTCCTATTCTTGAAATTTCGGTAGAGAATTCCATAACACATGTTTTCAGGTTTTTTGACAAGAATAATGAGATCACCTATGAAAGATTCACGTCGAGCACTGTCAGACCTTTTACTCATTTTTTTGGTGGTAGAAAAAAGCTTTCAAGGCATATTTATCTGGTAATGAGAGAAAAGCTATAGTTGCATCATACATGTCACTCTTCGAGATATAAGGAGACACTCTAGACAGTACCAATGGAGAGCCGTAGCAAGTATATAGGAAAAAATATCATAAATGATGATACCCCGTGAGTAGAAGCCCTGATATTGTTGATATATTTTGGAGCGGTCTAAGTACTGAAATCTACAGTTCATTCCTAAAATTGGAGGATAGTTTTGAGCATTTTCCTTTTCTCTGTGCACCTTAGACAGCTGTTGACGGGGGTAATAATTATCGAGTATGATTGAAGTTAATCGAAAAGAAGTTCATCGAAAAGTGGATTCTTGATAAATTAAGATTCAGGCAGTTACTTTTAACTGCTGATTTGTTCCCTCATTTTCAATCTACGTAAAGGTCTATCTCTATCAGTTCAATACTCGAATCTTTTGATTCGATATTGTTCCGAAGTAAGAGTTCTCCAGTAGTAACATCGTGATCCAAACGGCCTATAGCGGCGTAATAATATCTTTACTGTGAACGTTTTTTTAGTATTAAGTATTGGTTCTTTAAACTTGATGTATATATATTTGCCTGCTTTTTTACATTAGTTCGTTGCAAATAACATATGAGAATCAATTTTTGAGTTATTACACAGTTGGTAGTGAAATTTCAAGCTCGGAGCTTCGTTGTTGACTTTTTGGTTATTTCTCCAACCCCTTCCCTGTTGAATCCGTTCAACTGGCGCCCCAGGGCTAACTTTTTTTCCATCTATTTCGACTGTAAAAAAACATATTTTCCACTCAAGATGCAAGACAATAGTAACTAGTTATCTAGTGGCGTGACAAGCAGACAACAGATAAATTCTTAGAGAGTCTTGCCAACTCCTTTCAAAGCCGAATTCCGGGACTTTTGTACGTCCCGAGACAATTTTTCGGAGCACCTGATAGCTTGATTGAAAATAGGGACAATCCTGATTTTTCGGAACGGTCACCTTAACTTATCATTACACGTGATGTTCCGATGCAAAAAAGGATAGTTTTGGTTGTGCGAAAGCAAAGAAGAACAGACTTCGAAACGTGACAATTTATGTCGTTGAACAGGCATTACCAAATGCCTGGTTAATTTTTCGAGATGAAGAAAAATTGGCCGAAAATCGCTTAACGACATCGTATATTAATAAGCTGAGAAAGGCAAAAAAAATCAATTTTGAAAAAATTAACGGCATCGATGTATAGAGTACAAAATTTCCTATCAATTAGCATATATTACATGACATTGAAACGGACAAAACTTTGGAAACATCCTAATAGAAGAAGGAGATACACCTGTAAAAAATGATATTTTGAAAACACAAAAATTTCATGAGGAAAACTTTGCTGATTGGAAGTTTCTGAAAATATTGAGCTATGTAATATTCCTACAAAGTAAACAAATGTTCAATAACTTCTAATTACAGTTCACAACATCATAAAATCGATGATGTATTCAAAACCACGTCTTCCTTTATAAACACATCAAGCATGATATTGTCTCATGATTCGAATATAATTTAATATTCAAAAGTTTCACCATCTATCTAAATATTAGTAGAGTTGTACTATGATATTCACACTTATCGAATCGAAACAACCAATTAAATCATAATCTAGGATAATAAATCATGAAAGTAATGACCAGATTAGTTGAACGGGTGCAGTATTTCATTCCTTCAGTATATTTGATCGAAAATCGTGATGATTCACAATATTTATAATTGAGCACGTTCAACAAGAATTCCGCATTGAACAGTCACAACAGAATTGATGATAAGTATGCCAATTACACGTGCAGGGGAGGAGGGTGGGTGTTTTTGTGAAACATTTGAACTTTGCTTCATATCCAGAACGACGAAAAATATCGTTTAAATTCAACAAGTTGATTTACAATGTTTTCTGAAGCTTTCAATTCGAACCTAATAAATAATCAAAATTTGATTTTCTCGCTTTTTTTGTACACTCGGTGTTCAAGAGAAGGTGGACCAGTTCGAGAAAATTGGAAACCGTGAGAGCTACAAAGTTGGTTGAGTTATGAAAATGTTGCTCCTTTTAGAGCTAAATGATCAAAATGTTGGAACATATTGAAAAAAACTTCATCAAGAGCACTTTGCCGTTCAGAGATTTTCAATTCGACGTTTCGTCTCCAACAAAGCATCACTGAGTAATTTTAATTTTTGTTATGGACTGAGAAAAAGGACAGTCCAGTGTAAGTTAGCATTTTTGTCGACGACTTGACTGATGTATTACCATAATCGTTCAACAGATTCGATTGATGATTACTTATTTTTATTTTTTTAAGAGGGGGTCAGGTTAGTGGGTCTAAAAAAATAAGAAGTTCTTGTGAAGTCTAGTGGATAATTGAGTAACTCAGAAAACCCCAATCGTCGAATTCGAGTTTCAACGCGACTGTCAACATTTTCCATTTCTTTCTATACACCGCCTGTATAGCTATCAACTTCACTATTTACAACAATTATTTATTATCATCGGAATTTCTCCAAAATCAATTAACAGGTATCCATTTCGTTCTTACAGGAGTGCATTAAATATAACAAGATGAAGAACAGTTGTAAAAAAGCAATTATGATTGCAGAAGGACCGTAACGATCATTCCAAAGTGAAATCAAACTTGTAAAAGTCCAATTACGGAACAGGCGAATCAGATAACTTGATGCCAAAAGTGGACATAAACTACTACTACTATAAAACGCAGTATAAAACAATATAATAATTTTTATGCCCACGTTTATGGTCCGAAATATAGCTTTCTCTAATGAGAAACAGCGAGAGTGGAAAAATAACCAAAAATTGAGGTTATGTTTACGCTCGGATGGTTCTTAATAGGTACAAGAATTAGGCGAAAACGAAAGCATAGCTGTTCAATAATTGGGGTCTCTGCATTAGGAACAACAGTTTCGTTTTGAGTGCAACGAATAAAGAAACTATTCATTCCGAATTTGATAATTATCAATTTATACAATTGTTCGAAAATTAAACTAGGATCCAAAATCATTTCAAATTCGACTTTTGAAACAGATAACTTTGTTATCAATATTCATTAGTAAAATATTATCGAAAAATATGTTGTTTACTTTTTGAGAGTAGTAGATTTTTAGGGTCAAGTAGTTTATATAAAAAAGATTGGTAAATGATTCTAGATTACTGTCTCAAAGGATACTAGCCTCAATAATTACCTCCAATCAGGTGCTCCAGCACTGGGGTAAATCATGCACACAAATTAGGGCCCTGCGAGACCACCACAAATGATTCGATTCACAATAATGATCAATAGTTACTGTGTTAGTACTTTTATCATTTCTGAAAGAAGTCTGTAGGATTTAAATACGAAGTATTTCATTCTCAAAACAATTTCAAGAGACAAGGTTTCTTTGAAGGATCTCATTCTCAAGAAATATTCAAATGACAATTATATGAATGTCTGAGGGCTCATTTCATTATTTCAGTTATTTTGAGTTTCGAAAAAATATATTTTTTTTTCATTTCAAATAATCCGTCACATCATCAAGTTGATTTTGGCTACTGCGTTATCAAGATTGACATTACTAAGTGTTATTGATTGCAAACATTCGCAAACTAAGCAATAAATTCACAGTCAGTCAAAAAAAAAAGATTATATGAATATAAAATGAAGAGAAGTGCATGAAGAAATTACGAAAAATCTATTGATGAAAAACCTTTGGACAAAAATGTGTGAATCAATTCAAAATGTAAACAAACTTGACTATTTCTTCATCAGTGATTTGCATAACAGGCCAATTTTTCAATGACTTTGCCAATTATAGATAATTCATCAGTTTTATTTCCAATATAACATTGTTTTCAGGAGTACTTTTGGGCTCTAATGAATACCTACATCTTGCAGATGTACTGTTTTTTAACGATAATTATTTGTTTACACCTTTGACTGGGGTGAATATTCATGAGCTTAGAGATTTCCAAAAACGAACGAGCTGAATCCACGTGAAATTAGACGGTAGAATTCATTCATAACATGATTTAGAACCAAGTTTATAACAAATAGACATGTAATAAGATATTTTATTTATTATCTATACTCTATATGTGGGTGCTTGATACAAAATTTGTATTTATTTTAAATTCGGTTAAAGGATACAAAACTTCTTCTGTTACATATAATCGGTAATCAATTATGTTGCAAAAAACTGCATTAAGTACCACAAGAGTTGTCATGTGATTTTGAACACATTTTTTATGAACCGCATCTAATTGAAAAAACATACAGATATTTTTAAAAGTTGATGTTATGACTCGTGTGCCTCAAAAAAGCCTGCCTTACAATTTTGTCAGCATACGAAATGAACTGTATTCCTGTCCAGGGTGTCCAGACTACCCCGAAAGGTTGAAGATTTTTGCAGAGAGGATTCCGCCTTCTCAGCTTCACTACTGTTTATTTATTCCCCACTAGCGACCCAATTAGACTTCACTCAAACAAGTTCAGGTTCAGAACTGATAATTGTAATTTCTTATCTGCCCAAAGATAACAAAACAAAAATGTAGCCTTAACCTTCGAATTGATCCTCTACGTAAATTGAAACCAAAAAAAATCCTCCAACACGCATGGAGCATAAGTTTACTTTTATTTATTTAGTCTCGCGATAGTTTTTATACTTTGATAGCTCCAAAGATATTAATTTGAATTGTATGGTGAGATGGGCAAATTTAGAGATTTATGCTGTCGCGAATCTTTCTCTGAACCTATAAACAAACGATATGGTGCTTTGTATTACATCAAAACGACTAGGCAGAGTTTTAGATAAAAGCTTCCCTTCGCACGAGTAGCATAGCCTGCTCCATAGGTAAGACATCTTGATATTTGAGTTCTGCTTTTTTGATCCACCTACCTGATAGCTCATAGACCGAGTATAGAACAAAACCCATGCCTCCACCAAAACCAACCCAACATAAAATATCCAACACCTTGTTTATAACTGAGTACTTATTTCATTGTGTATGTAGCATTGCTGAAAAAAAGAAAAAAATCTGAAAGTCAATCTGAAAAAAAAAGAAGTTTGTCATCTGTAATATGAATACGACAGATTACTTTTGCGGTATGCAAACATAATGATGAAAGGAAAATTCAATTGGAAAAACTCGGAATTCGGTCGTAACCGCAATGAGAACTGACCTATGGCCCACGCAACGAGTTTACCTCGAACCCTGTGACCTCACGTACGGATCTCACCACTCGATATAGATTTAGGCACTACGTACTCAGTAGAAACCTTTCAAGGCCGCTCATGAATTGGTCATATGTGGTCTGGGTGACCAGAAATTGCACGTGGCTTAAACTTTTTATAGTAAAACCGTGGTACTTTTTATTGAATATTTTCATTTTAATACAATTCATTTCATATACAGCTTGAATTTCATTTATTACATATTATTACAGCAGAATTCATTACAGGAAATTCATATGAATTTCATTGCAACATTTTTTATTCTTTCAAAACAACCACGGGAGATCGACGACAATCTCTCAGATGTTTCGTGATTTCTAGCGTACTTCAAAAAATAATTTTCATTTTCTCTTCCGGGGAGAGACATTCTATATGGACAATTTATAAATTAGATAGATATTGTTTTGAAAAGAGAAATGGAAATTTCTATATTTTTTACCACTTTTATTTGTAACTAACATTACTGCAGTTTCATTTCTCTTTTCCTCATGATCTCCTACCACGTAGTAACGTAACGATATTGTTTTCTTTGTAAATTAGGCGCTTCTCATTGATTTGCGATTCTGGAATTGATAATGTAATGAATTAATACAAAATAAAATATCTACATAAAATATACCATAGACTATGTTTTTTTCATATAAAAACGTATTATATGATATCGAAAAAATGAAATATTCTTACAGACTATTTAACAGGTGGCGATTAGAAACTAGGAATTCCCATTAAAAGACGAATATAGCTTTTCTGATTAGATTTTGCTGAATACGAGATCTGTTCAAAAAATAAGGTGAAATCACACGTTGAAAAGAAATACTTTGTTAATCCTTAGCTGACACAAGTTTCGACTTCTGAGGGTTGTCGTTCGAAGGGATGCGACAGCTGGTTAACAGAAAAACAGATTTTGAACAGATTTTTTTTTCAACTTCAGAGGCACTCAATGTTATCGCTGAAAAATAATTAAAAAATATTATGTTTTGAACCTCAACACCTTTTCACCCAACAAAAAATTACTTAATTAGGAAAACTTACTACATCTTAAATTTTCTCTATCTTTAGTTATAAAACACCCTGTACTTTCAGGATTCCATTAATGAATGGCCACGCTCATTACTTTTATGTTGGTTAACATTGAAACACTAGTGACCAAAAGGTGTATATTAATAATAGAATACATCAGGAATGAATAGGATGTACTGTAAACATTAATATTAGGGCTGTCTTGTGATGGAATAATTATAATAGACCAAACAATAGTGTCCCAACCAATAAAATGATTCTTTTGAACTTTGGGACAATGTTGAAATTGAATGAGAAACTCTTTGTCATAAAATAAATGAACGAGTATGTCTTTTCACTACAAGGAATTGAATTTTCACTTTACGAATATGATTAGATATGAGCAATTATGCAGCAGACAATGTGGCTCCTTGTCGTTACAATCTATGTGCACTTTCGAATCACAGTGGGACTACTTATAACAGACACCCATATAGTGGCACGTGGCATAAATACAACGATTCACACGTGTCCCCAAATTCACCAAAATTCCTTGTGAGTGAGGAGGCATAAATGTCCTCTTTTGTGAACAGGAGGGAACAAAGTAGCACTTTTGAGGTGTGTTTCTCCTTCTCTCTTTAGATAAGCTAAATTCTGTTATTTGATTTGTATTTCATGATTCTTAATAAAAATTTTAATGAATAGATAGATAGATTTATTAAAGCTTTCAATCTAAACAATTGATAAAAGTCAAGTCATAAAAATTATTACATTAATATTACAAATGTCACTTACTATTAATATAAATAAAAGCACGTGGTATAGGTAAATACAATAAGTATATAAAAAGGACAGGAACAAATAAGTAAATATCACAGATGAAGATTAATGAGTAGAATGTAATATGTAATATTGAAGTTACTAGGAAGCTTAAATTTGATACAGAATAAAAATGGTTATTTGTCCATAAAGTCTAGTAATGAATATGGCTCAATATCACACAACAGATCGAAAACACGTTTTTAAAAATTTGTCTTGTCCGATCTTCTTTGATACTCAAGAGGAAATTTAAACTAAATCTACATACAATGTTGTCCATACATGTGAATGTGTCGCTTTTTTATTTCGGAAATGCATTCCCTTTTATATTGAGATGTTGAAATTTAAGTTTTGGGTTGTTTTTAGTGTGTATTAATTTCTGTTCTTTCAGCAATTCTATTAAATGTCTCAGGGCTGCATAAATCGTTGAACCACGAAGTAACTTGATTAATTAGACAACAAAACCAAAATATGAACGACCCCATTGTTTGCATCGAATAGTGTGTTTGACTTATTGAATACTAACTGATTAACATTTAAACTAACAACAATCATATTATTTTTAATGTACTCACGTACTGTATATCAGTGGCTTGTTTTGAAATCTTTTGCTAAGAATAATTTATTCAAATTTATAATATCGTGTTGAATTTGAAATCGAATTACAGATATCTATTCTATAGATCAGGGCAAAATTCAAATCAATGTGTAATAAGACCACACCATTGAATATTTTGAAATTTTTCTATGGATCATTATTATATTCGTTCATCATGTTAGGAATCACACATTAAAAGGTAAGACCTTAGTCCTTAGCTCGCACAAGTTTCTCAACTTCTGAGAGTTGTCGTTCGTATGGGAGCGGCAGCTGATTAACGGGAAAACAGATTTTAAACAGACAGATTTTTTTAAACAGAAAATAACTTTTCTTATGGTGAAATAAAAAAAATGTTATTCGAGAGTTACTTTCATTAACAAACAATATATTACTGCCTAATTACATGGATAAAAAAAGTTTATATAATCATTGAAATACTTGTAAATATATAAATAATAAATTAATTACTAGTAATGTAGAGGGAAATATTACTTAAATAGCTAAATCCAACAAATAGGTGAATGAACGTCATTACGATGTCATCGATGACATAAGTAGATCAAACTTATCTCGTGACATTAAAAATCGTAATTCATGAATGAATTGGGTGTATTTTTTATAATGTTGTCCAATTTGGTACTGATGAGCCTTAGGGCAAGTGTCTTACGGCGACACATCGATGTATACCAGTGAGGATGACAGTGTTCCATGTACGTGCAATTTGTTACCATTCATTTAAAGTAGAACTCCTGTGAATGATATCTGATTTTCATTCCACAATGAATGTTTGAAATACAAACTAAGTAGATAAAAGTATCTTCTGTATAATTCAATGTTCATATAGAAGTATTTATTTCGAAAGAATTATTTTCTTTCGTGTAATTCAATGTTTATATGAAAGTAGCTGTTTCAGCAGAACTTTCTTTCAGTTTGTGTCTGAAAGTTACTTCTTTGCATGATCTACACATCCATGATAGAGTTACTTATTTTCAAATCAATTACTTCCTTCATTTCTTTGGAAGATTTCCTCATCCTTTTTTGTTTCAAGATGGAGTAGTAGAAAGCCATATACTTTCTTTCCCAGGAATCGCAACCTTTCGAACGTATTTGTGACATTAGTTGAAACATTATTAAACGCAATTTCTCAATTTCTGTTGATACAAATTAAATATTATTTTAAACCTATAATTTTTAATTTTTCCAGAAAAAAATAAAGAAGAATTGATAAAATAATATGTGGCGAGTTGGATATT
>WOGN01002899.1:527-16015 GCA_015342105.1 Leptinotarsa texana
TCTCTCTCTCTCTCTCTGTCTCTCTCTCTCTCTCTGTCTCTCTCTCTCTCTCTCTATCTCGTTTATTTTTTTTCCTTTTCTTTTCTTCTTGTTTACTGATACTAGTCAGTAAGTGTACTTTAGTTTTAAGTTTAGTTTGTTGTAAGGGTCTGAGTGGAAGACCAGTTTCTCTCTTCCTGGTGTTGAAATAAAACTGAACTCTCGCCTTTTATTTACATAGTTTTTTTTTTATTGAAACTCAATATTGTTTGTGGATTTGTGGTAAATAATTAACATATTATTATTATGATTATTGAATTTGAAAAATAGTAATAAAAAAATATTTACAACTATACATATTTTTTTTTGGTGATGCAACTAATTTTCCTTTATTTTTAGTATTTTACTATTAATGTAAGTTACAAAAAGGATTTGAAGCTCTATAACTTCTATTTAATTATCTGCGAGCGCTTTCGACAGCTGGTCGTGCTGTCATCCTTTAGGCCCTACTCTATATAGAGGACCTTACGTGTCAATTTAACGAGTTGATTAATATAATCAGTATATAATCACATGTAATAATTATTATAATATTTAATTGTTATTTTACAGTATGATACACTTAAGATGACGACACCCCTGTATTTTAGTGAATTTTGAAAGCAGAGATTTGAGTTTTGATACAGGCGTAGACCTTTATGGACCGCACTTTTCGCCATACTTAGCCCGAGTGACAGCCTCAAATCCAGCAAAGTGCATTTCTGCGAAAAAGGCCAAATTCTCGATATTTTGCTTAGCGTTGAACATACCGAAATAATTCTGTCGAAAAAGTTGCTCAGAAATCGATGTTGACCCTGCGTACTGAATTCCAACCCAATATTCGAAATTTGAGATTTGTTCTAATTTTCATATTCAAGTCAGATTTTCAATCAATGGTACTAGCTTGTCTCCAGTTTCGAGGAATTTTTCAATTTCCTGTTGAATATGATTGGTTGCGAATATGACTAATTTTGGACGGAAAATACTCATTTTCAATGTTTCAGAGTAGTCTCATATTTTGTCTCATATTTAGTACCATTAATTGAAAATCGGACATGAATATGAAAATTACAAAAAATAAAATGAAATAAAATCAAAGAATTTCACTAGTTCGGACTTCCATTGTCTAATACGTAAAATGATTTGAAATCCCCGAAACAAATGAAAAAGAAAAATTAAATATAAATAGCTGAAAATAACAATTATATTAAGCAAAAATAACCTGAAGTGAAATAATAATAAAGAAATACAAATAAATATGAATTAAATAAAGTTAACAGATTTCAAGCCACGTTAGTTCACGACGTTTTGATTGTTATTATCTACAATTGTCTTCGGGTGATGACTGGACTGATTCCTCCGAGAGATGACTATTTATGGGTCGTTCGAGTACTTTCACTTATCCCCACTTTACATTTTTCCGCTTCACTTATTCAGTGGGAGATGACCGTTTGGCGGGAGTTGGCCATTTTTCGCTTGATGATGGGTTTCCATATGATACGTATCTCTACGCTAGTTTGGCTGAATACGTTGTTGGACAGCATGTATGCGGCTTCCTTGAATTTTCTCCTAAAAATGTTCCTCTCTGTGTATGATCTCAGCTTGGGACCACTCGATGTTGTGATGACGGATCCAAACATGGTCTGCTGGTTTCCCCTCGCTGGGTGTGTTTCTTGTGCTTGGCAATGAGAACATTTAATGGCATTTTAGTTTCACCAATATAGGATTTTCCGCACTCACAGGGTATTCGGTAAATGCAATTCTTGGAATCGCGGTCCGCGTTTGCTGGCCTGGTTTTCGTGAGGCTGCAACGGATTGTGTTACCAGATCTGAAGCAGGTTGTTGTATTTGGAAACAATTCTTCTTATCCTCTCCGATAATCCTCTGATGAAGGAAAGTGCAAGCACTGGTTGTGACGGCAGTTCTTCCTTGCGAGGCACCTGCTGTCTTTTACCCAAAGTCATTTCTACCATCGCTTTGGAGTAGTCATTCCGTTGAAGATCATTTTTGACGATGTCTAGTTCCTTCTCGAGACCTTCCTTCGTATTACAAATCCCGAAAGCACGGTCTAATAGAGTCTTGATGATTCCTCTTTCAGTTGATTGATGGTGGTTGGACTCGTGGTTCAGATACTGTCCTATTTTACATATTAGACACTGGAAGTCCGAACTAGTGGAATTCATCATGAAACATTGTCAATCACCTTTAAACCAACGCAAAATAAAATAGAATAAAAATGAAAATTCGAATTTTGCGTTAAAATTTGAATGATCAAAATCGATTTCTGAACAACTTTTTCATATAACTTATTTTGGTTAAATCAACGCGAATCAGAGTATCGAGATTTTGCCCTCTTGGCAGGAACGCAATAGGTTGAATTTAAGACTGTCACTCGGGCTGAGTATTGCAATAAGGGCGGCCCATGAAGATCTATGTCTGTACCAAAAATCAAATCTCTACTTTCAACTGAAATATGGGGGTGTCTTAATCTTAAGTATTTCATACTGTATAAAGCACGTGACGTTTGAAAATCTCTAACAGTTTCTAAAAAAGTCATAAGGTAGGTAGAAGGTAGATTTTAGTGAATATAACAACGCATGAGAAACCAGCACGTGTTGCTTGCAATTCTGTGAACCGTCTGGTGGAAATCTCACAATAAAATGTTATTCCATCACAGATAATACAGGGCGTTCCAACGAAAATTTTACCTTCCTGTAAGTCAGAAACGGAAGTGTAATCGACAATCTCAAAGGACACGACACTTTTTATTTCTAGGCGTACTAATTCTGATGTGGAAATCATACTGCGGTCAGCAACTACCCCCGTTATTTTCAATGACATGGGAGTCGAGTGATACATCAGTTGGAAGGTATTTTGTTCCTCTATTCATTCTGTAATTTTTTTCGAAATTGGTTTATTCGTTAACTGAGAAATTGAATTTTAAACGTATGTTAAAACAGAAAATTCTCTGTCGCTCATGGCAACACAATCAACAAATAAAGTGTTCAAAATGACTTCCATACGAATCATTCAGACCACAACGTGAGCAATCAATACGTTAGATAGTTGATGGATAAGTTTCGAACTTCAGGTTCTGTTCACACAGAAAACGTGAAGTGTCCCGTCCTGTCAGAAACGACGCAGTTGAAGTTGCACTTTTAGGACATGTACAAATGGATAATCGACCATCTATCAAACAAGTAGCTAGAGCGTCTGGTGTATCAGCTATTAGTGTTTATCGGATTTTGAAAGCCTACAAATTTCATCCTTTCAAAATAAGGTTAGTTCAGGAATGAAACGAAGATGATCCTGATCGTCGACTTCAGTTTTGTGATGTGTTCAACGAGAAATTGACTAATAACCTAAACCTATCATACAATACATGTGTCTCATACGAACGATCCTTCATGTTCAATGATGAAGTGAATAGACATAATTGTCGTTACTGGAGCCATGTGAATCCTCATTTGGTGATGGATACATATTTACAAACTCCATAAAAATTAAATGTCTGGGCCGGCATCCGTAGTAGTGATATATTTGGACCATTCTTCATTGAAGGTGATCTCAATGGAGATACGTACACAACTCTATTAGAGTGTAGATCTGTGTAGATTCTATGATTGCAAAAATTTTAGAAAATGTTGACAATTTACTACAAAATCAAATAACATTCGAGCAGGATGGTGCACCTCCACGTTTTGATGTTCAGGTGAGACAGTTTTTGGACGAACGTTTTCCAATGAGTTTGATCGGCAGAAGGGGTCCAGTGGAGTGGCCAGCGAGATCACCTGATCTCACACAGATGGACTTCTTTCTGTGGGGACACCTGAAGTCGAAAGTGTACTCTACTAAGCCTACAAATCTAGAAGACCTGCGACAGAGAATTGTTCGGGAACGTCAATTGCTGACTCGGCACATCTTGAATAATATATGGAACGCTTTCGAGAGTAGACTGTATTACTAAACTCTATTGTAATACTGTTCTAAATGACTGGAATAGAGGTACAAAATACCTTTCTAATGATGTATCACTCGAACCCCCATGTCTGTGAAAAAAATAGGTGGGTAGTAGCTGACCGCAGGGGGTGGAGTTTCGGGTATGATTTCCATATCAGAATCAGACCCCCCTAGAAATAAAAACTGACTTGTTCTTTGAAATTTTCGATTACACGTACTTTCTGACTTACAGACTTACAGGGAAGGGTCAAGTTTTCGCTGGAACGCCCTGTTTATTATTCCAACATAATTATAATTATTACAAACATTCATGGAATTTGTTTCATCAGCATGTTGTTCTTTCTTGTGAAACTTCATAAAAGAGCCAGAGATCTGCATATCTTAGTGAAGTCAAGTTTAACGTCAAATCGAGTGTAATGAGAAATAATTAAATCCAGATACCCGAAATATTCGAAATATTCGACTCGAATTAATTATGCATTATACTTGGTAAAGTGAGAATAAAGATAATTAAAATTCAGAGTCGAAATGATACTTGATACCTGGTTTTAAATCTGAGAATGAAATAATATCTTAAATCTCCCACTGAATTTCTTGCTTGACATAAATCTACCCAAAGGCATAAATTCAACCTTTTCATATTCAGTAAATTAGGATTAAATGAAATCTTCGAATATTTTAAGTGGATTAAGTAAATTAGGTGTGCCATAAATTTGTAATCTTTTATCTAAGAAGTCATAAAATAAACATCCTCGACATTTACTTTTGTCATATCTGTGGTGAGTTTCTCTATTCCGTCTGTTCGGGCATATTTTGAAGCAATAAAAACAAAGTTGGGTTGTAAAATTTCAGTAAATAATCCAATAAAGATGAAATGAGGATACTAATTGAGCTATTACTGTAGAGCTAAGACCTTTTGTAATTTTCTGATTTTATGGTGATTTACTATGGGATTTTTGAAATTTTGAATAATAATAAAAATTTACATAAGATATTGTTAGAGAATTTGCAAAGTAAATATATTGGCCCATTCCGGGCAACCCTTTTTCCTTTTTATATTATTTTGTGAAATACCTGACTGAACGAATCACTTTCACAAACTTCGAAAGTGGTTGTTCAAATATTTTCAAAATATCATAAAAATTTGATATGACCTCAGTGGTCTCTAACAATACAATTGAACAGAAAAAGATACTTCTCAATTCAAATGTATAATTTTGTTGGTTTGAAAACTGTATTTCGTTGAGGGACATTTTGATTGGCGAAAATGAAACACATCAGAATATTCTTTGAAAATAGGCAATAGTTATCAACTTTCCTGCGAATCTATCTAGATACATCATTATTAAATCTAGATCAACAGAAAATCTGCTGAAGTATTAGTTTAATTCAATGTTCATATAAAAGTAGTTGTTTCGAAAGTAATTGTTCTTTCGTGTAATTGCCAAAAATTGATCTCTCTTAAAAATATACACCTTTCAACTTGTATAATGAAAGCTTCTGAAAAAAACTGGTCGCACTTATGATTTCTGCCCATGGAATGAGATCAAATTGATGAGAAAAGTATGTATATATTCTCCTTTTTTCCGATTTGATTGGAAAAATTGCGTCAATGGTGGCGTCTCGAGGTGATTTTGTATAACAATCATTGAATGATGCAACTAGTTTTCCTTTATTTTCAGTATTTTAATATTAAATTTCACAAACTTCCTCAAACTGAGAAGTGTCAGAAGATGACAGTACGACCAGCTGTCGAAAGCGCTCGCAGATAATTAATAGAAGATATAAAGCTTCAAATCCTTTGTGAAATTTAATATTAAAATATTGAAAATAAAGGAAAACTAGTTGCATCATTCAAAATAATAATATTTCAATTTTACAACATTGTCACTAATCATAAAATCACAAATAGAAATCAATTGAAAAACAATCTAGCTATTTTTTTTTTTAAACTCTTTGGATTTTTACAGAAGAGAAATCAACACTATGACAATATGTATTTCCCAATCTTGACATATTTGAGATGGGTGTATAAAAACCACAGTTAGTTGAGTGATGTGATTGTGTTTAACATGCAAAATGTCTCAATGGGATATGATATTTTTATTTAAATAATATATTTTAGACTGTAGATCTCAAAGAAATATTGACTTCATAGAAAATTCATATTAAAAATTATCCACACTCATTTTGGTGTTATTTTTTTCGAAAAATTCAAGAGAATTTTACTAACCTCATTATCACCTCCAGCTCCATCATCGAACCTTGCTCCACCAATAGCATCTATTTCATCAAAGAAAATGAGGCAGGCCTTCTTAGATCTGGCCATTTCAAAAAGTTCTCTAACCATTCTGGCTCCTTCTCCAACATATTTCTGCACTAATTCCGATCCGATGACTCTAATGAAACACGCATCTGTGCGGTTTGCAACGGCCCTAGCGCATAGAGTTTTACCAGTACCAGGAGGGCCAAATAGAAGCACACCTTTTGGTGGCTCGATACCAAGCTTGACGAACTTTTCAGGCTAGAAATTGTGATGTTATTATTATTTGAAACCTTTGAATGCTGTAAATGTCATTTTCCATAAAAGCAGAATAAAAACAATAACAAAGTCCTATTGTTTTAAAATATCGTGGAATTTACTTCTATTTCACTAGGGCTTTGGTCAATAGAAAATTTTTGGGAAACCATATTAAATGAGCCTTGATCGATGATACAAAAGGACAAAATATTAATGGATTTTCTTCAAAAAAATTAGAAATGAAAATGACCATGCCACAAAAATCACATTTAAAACCTTAATTGCAATTTATCTTTTTGTGTATAACTTCATCTACTCGAAATATTTAACATATCAAGAAATATGGAAATTCATTAAAGATATCAAGAAATAAAGAGAATTTCAAATGCATATACGTTTATGCTACACAAGATTGTGCCTTGAGTATCATTTCAGTATTTCAAATTGCAGAAAACTATGTGACTAATGAAATGAAAGTTCCGACTTTTCGTAAAGTAACTGTAACGATATCTTTTCATCGGTGGATGAAGTTGTTATTTCTAGACATCAAAGTGACAAGTAATCTTTAATATTACCTGTTGCAAAGAACAGGCAGCCCTATTTATGGAAAAAATAAAAATTTCTTCCTTCAACATGAAAAAACTAATATACTTTATTGTCATTAAGAATAAATCTTCTGGATGAATGGTTAATATATCTGGTGTCTTATTTTTGTTTGAAGGTGATTGGGAATTACTGTAACTGATTGTAATTTACTTTGACGATAGTGAGGATACTTACATGTAGTAAAGGTGTCTCTACAACTTCTCGTAACTTCTCAATTTGTTCTTTGCAACCTCCGACATCACTATAGGTTACATCAGGTTTTTCTTCAACTTGCATCATAGTTACAGTAGGGTCGATTTTGGGAGGAAGTGGAATATGAATTTGATACTTATTACGGTCAACACTAAAAAAGGAAGTTAATCATTCATGTCAACCGCTAAAGTGATATATACCCCTAATAAAAAGTTTCAAAGCTATTGCGAACTAATGAAACAAATATTTCCAAGGGGCTTTATGGAAAAATACAATTCTGTCTCAGTTCAATAAGTTTTTTAGCCCAACGCATTCACCTACTGATCTATTTTAAAAACTCAACTACTATAATTATTATCAATGCACGTTAAACATAAATGAATAAATTTACATGACGCTCCTATAATGATTTTAGAACTAGACCTGATCATAGGCATTTTACTTACCCAACTCTCATACCCTCCTCAATATCTGTAGGAGCCACGGAATCTGCCAAATCGACGACAAACTTCGCGAATTGTTTAACATTGATGATATATTTGGGATCGTCAGTGTCGGCATTAATGATCTTTGTACAGCGTGCCACTTGCAGTGGTTGTTCATTTTGCAGAATCTGTTTATCTGCTGCCAAGTCCCACAAAGCAGGAGGGGCTAATCCAGTATCAGACTCTTTTATACCAGTCAATTCATTTACTCGTTTGATTATGGTTTGAATATCATCTTCACATGTTTTAATCGTTTTTGTGTATTGTCCTTGTCCCTAAATAATGGAGAAACAAATAAGTTTAGGAATTCTTGTGAAGAACATGTTAAACTTACATATGTTTTCAAAAGCGCTATATCTCCCTCATCCAAAGCTGAAGAAAAAAGTATATTAATAAAAGAAAGAAAATATTAACCAAACACTTACATTTGATTTCTTTCTCGGGTTCATCCTTTGTGTCTTTTGTTTTTCGCATATCTTCTCCTAAGTGATCTGGCATTTTGAAATTGTTATTCTATTGAAATTATCTGAAAGTTTTTTCACGAATAACAATTACAAGCAATTTTTTTATAAACGTCAATGGCGAAGTAATAGTGGTAGTCTTCTTCTTCTTCTCTTCACTTATTGGCCTCAGCTTTCAAGACTATCCGGCCAGTGGGTAACAAATTTGATACTTTAGAGCCGAACGTAGCCACAATGAAGTGAGCCTGGGACGGTCCCATCCACATTCGGTTGGGGAATATGGCTAAAAAGTGAGAAAATCCCGGTAAGATACATTGTGTAGGAGTCATTCAATGGTCCATGCACTTAAAACGGTGGGTCACAGGCGAAGCACAAAAATTTAAGGACTGTTTACCGTACAGAAGCACCAAACACAAAGTAATTACAGCTTTAAATGGGAAGAGGAAAGGAAGGAATGTATTGCCTCAA
This sequence comes from Leptinotarsa texana, assembly GCA_015342105.1. NCBI lineage: Eukaryota > Metazoa > Arthropoda > Insecta > Coleoptera > Chrysomelidae > Leptinotarsa > Leptinotarsa texana. The sequence goes on from WOGN01002899.1 coordinate 9,239, forward strand.
CATTATGATTGTTCAAAAGACCGAATAGCAGGTCATTAAGAGATATCGGACCAGGTCGATTATGGGTAGTCTGAAGAGAATTATGAAGTCTGAGGATATTGTCTTGATTGCGTGGGCATGAAAAGAAGATATGCCACAGGTCCTGTCGTTCCCCGCACTCGCATCTGTCATGAGGTTTCACCCGAATTTTAGTCACATTTTATCTCAACTCCGCGTAGAAATATAATGAAAAAATCTCCAATTTATACAATGCGCGATACCTTTAATTCTGTTAGTCATATCCTAGATATATTCAACTGCCAGATTTCACAAATCAAAAGACATTTCTTAGCTAACCGACAGTTCTGTTTTTAATTTTTTTTATAGATTCAAAAATTATATTACGTAAGTACATATTTGAAAATGCCACTGTTACCCCCTTTTCTATAATTGGGTTCATCATGTAGAATAGTGTATGAAATAAATAAATAAATAAATGTGTGAATACATAAATAAATGTGTGTACCAAATATCGGATCAATGTGTCAACAAGAAGGGTGTCAAACTTCATTTACTAAATTTGACCCTAAAAAACCGGGCGATCGAAATAAAACATTTAAAAAACATCAGAAATCAACTTTTACGTTCGATAATAAATATACAGTTCACGAGTCCAGGGCTTTTCACTTGGTATTATTATCAAACTCCCGTTACTACGCCTCTGTTCCTGAATCGGATACAACCGCTTTCGGTTTCTTGTATTGCAAACTCCTATCCAATTTGGTATATCAGAATTTAATCCTTTAACGTAGTTCTAATTTAACTTTCTTAATTAAGGCCATCACAGAATTTATGATCTGCTTGTTTCAGAATACACGAATTACGGTTCGCTACACCAGATTTTCGAGGTTAAGTAGCAGCCCATGTGTTCCCAATTTACTTCGAAAACTCAATTGTGGAAAAACAAATCCACCTTATTGGCAATCAAAGTTATTTTCCCAGGACTACTCCTTCCGATTTTGATATAAGTACAGTTTGTCAAGAATAGGAAAAAGGGTGAAAGTTTTCCGGCCGGCGCGTAACGATTAAAGTTGTCTCTGCTTAGTTTAGATGTACAGATGATTGCGTCGATCATGAACTACTGCTGGAAAAACTTCATTACTACGGTTTCCGCGGACAAGTATATAATTGGTTTCATTCTTACCTACTTCATCTTAGAATGTCAGTCAGAATAACGCATTTCAATCAAAACATCAATCAATTTCTTGACCATTACTCAGATATGGGGTACATTAAAAATGGTGTACCACAGGGCTCAGTATTAGGACCAACTCTGTTTTTATTATATATTAATGACCTGATTTTTAATTTTCCTATACCACACTTTTCAGTGTTCGCAGACGACACCAGTATGATCGTTCAAGAATTCGATCACTCCAATCTTCACAACACTTAAAAAAATCTCATGTACCACATACAGGACTGGTTTCGTGCTAACAAATTACCTCTCAATCTTTCTAAAACTAACTCCATATGCTTTCAATTTCATAGCCATATTCCAGAATTTGTTATGAAATCAATAAAGAAGTCATTATTCCGACAAATTCTACAAAGTTTTAGGCATCCATTTGGATTGCAACCTGAGAAGAGTTGGAACCTTTTTATCGACAGTATAATAATTAATAATAAATCTTCGAAGCAATCCTTTATCAAAACCATCTAAGTTAGTGTTAGCTGCGACTTTCTTTCTTTTTATACTTGGTGTCAAAAAAGCAGCGGCTTCTCCATTCCCAATCGATTTCATTTCCTTTGAAATTTTTTGTATACTGCTTAAACTCACGCCAGTTGCCATAGCAGCTCTTTCTTGAACTTTTTTAAAGTTCTTTATAGGTTTATTTTCTGCCACTTCCTGTTGCATAAAAAATTACATTGGCTATAACTTCCCTCGTTTGACTTGTCAGTACTTTACGATTTAGGTTTGATTTAAACTCCATCTCGGTTAAGTTACAATACTCAAATTGTACCCGCAATGCTCACTTCACAACAGACAAATTCGACTGACTGGTCTGTGGGCGTTTCCACTCATGTCTTCTGAGCACAGCTAAGGCGGTCTCAAATTAAGATTTTTAAACTTTTTCCTATTCTTGCCAAACTGTAAGTCGTGCTATTTTCGCAACGGATTGTGGCTGCTCATCGTTTTGAGATTCAACTCAGTACACCTCGAACTTCACTGTTTAAAAACTCTTCCATATAGAGAACTGCGTTTATGTAGAATGAACTTCCTGAGAACTTTTTCCAAATGGACTTAATCTCCAGCGATTCAATTCCAACGGGAATCGCTACTTTCGCACAGGCACCGCTCTTAGAACGCCTTGAGGATTTTCCAGTCCTCAAAAAAAACATCAACAGTGGGATCAACTAAAACTAAGACGAGAATAGCTCTTTCCCCTTTCAAAGGTGGAAATATTCCGTTCTCCCTGTCGATATGATCCGATCTGCGGATCTCACATTGCCATAAATAATGTATGTACTCTCTCCGAGAAATAACAAAAAACCAGAATGAAAGACGCATGATAAATCGATATTATATTCAGGATGTGTACCCTCGGATTGTTAAAAGTTCTTCGAATCTAAAAATCGGTGAACGATGAACGTGCTAAGATCACCACGTGTCGAAAGAGAATACAGGGTGGCCTAATGAAAACGGAACATCTGTTTTGGGCCGCTGCTAAACAAAGATTAAATACTTGGACTTTAAGAACAGTTCGAAACTTCTGGTAAAATCTTCCGGAACTGGTTCTTTTCAAGGCATTTGTACATCCTTCGAAGTATGTTGCAGAAAGTTATCGTAGTACTTGAAAAGATGGTAGTCGGTTAGCGAGAGGTTTAAGGACTATAGCGGATGAGGCTGACCTTCGACGATCAATTGTCTATAGTCGTGTACCTTCAGTTCTTGGGTCAGTTGAATTTTGTACTGGTGCAGGCCCAAGTAACGATGCAAAATTTGCCAAGTTGTGGTCAGCGAAAGGTCGAGTTCTTAAGAGCGACGCTGAATCGACAGCCTCGGATTCTCCTGCACTCTCTCACAGACAGCGGCGATGTTTTCGGCAGATCTTGCGTTTCGTCAAGGTACGGGTGTTGGTCGATCATTTACTGAACCAACGGACTCAAATTTATCTACCACATTGCGAAAAGTCCTCCCGGTAGGACGACCATAAAGTTTTGGGTCATAGAGATACTAGTTTTAGTGTTTACAACCGTGTTGATTGTTCTTTTGTTATCAAAAAGGATAATAAAGCATTATTCCTTTGATTTTTTTTGTATTACCCAGCTGTCGCTCCACACGAACGACAGTCCTTAAAAGTCGAAACTTTTGCAAGCAAAAGATTAACGAGGTGTCTTATCTTTCAACGAGCGATTCATATAGTAATCAATATTGTTAATATGACCACCACGATCACGAGATTTGTCGCCCCTTGATTTCTTTTGTGTGCAGGATAGATGAAAAGTAAAATATGTAGAGCACAACCAGCATCTTAAGAAAATTCACATAAAAAAGTTGTGAGCCGTCTCAGGACGCCTGGAAGCTGTGAAACAATAATAATAATATTTTGTGACCCCTGTGATTATCTTTGGGTAGTGAAATATTTATAAAAAATATGTAGTTAAAATATACATGAAAAAATTTCAGTGTGGTACTAGTAAACACAAGAATCTTAGCTGGTTATTGCAATATATTACTAAAGATCCTAAATTATAGATATCAATAATAAATGTTTAATATAAATTCCACCATCATTCGAAAATTAATGAATTAATTAATTTTTTATGTTCCTGTCAGTCTTTATGAAATTCATTCTTTGTGCAAATGTTTTAGTGCATTAATTTTAATAACAATGAAATTCTTTCCAGGAGGCTGCTCACATTCACAATCAAAATTATCGCTATCAGACATATTTTATTTTTATTCATTTATTTAGTGAAACATAAGGAATGTATACTGTAATAAACAAAACTGTATATATACACAATAGGTGGCGACCCGTCGCCACGCCAGCAATCGGTTTTACGTGCGGCTCTAGATGTTTCACATGAAAAATGTCGGCTGTAGTTGAATAACTACGGAAATGCTCCCAAATGTACCAGAATGTTTCGAATAAAATCTCCATAGTTGTATATATACTGGTGGTCATCAGTATGAACATTTGATCAACTAAAAGACAAACAAATTAAAATTTTATGATTGACTCAGCCGTTATTTGAAGATCCAAAGTGATTTCACAAAATTTACAGGCGGAATTTTAAAATTCAAAGGGTTTTCAAACGACGTTTCACTGACACCCATGTCATTTAAAAATTCTGGGGCAATTTTCCATCTTCTCTAGTAGTAGAAACGGTCTAGTCAAAAATTATTTTAATCAAAACTCGATGTTTTTTTAACGTTAACGTCATTGCTGATAGCGAATCTGTTTCGTTTTCGTTAGGTACCCCTGTATATGTACGGCCAGTGTTTTTGGTTGTGACGATGGAATTTGAGATTGTTTCTCAGAAGCGACTAACGAGCTTCGACGAAAAGGAGAATGTTCGGTTGTACGTGAAAATTGTGATAACTTACTCATTAGTGAGACAGAGTTGAATCATGCAATAGAGGGTCATCGACCGACAGATTCATCCAACACAAACCTAATTTCGAATGCTCATCTAGAAGATTGGACTATTAAAGCCGCAATATTGTGTACGGGTATCATAAACTTTTATTTCATTGAAATTTTGCTTCAAAACATAAAGGAGAACAATACGTGATTAAACTTGACATGTATAAGTAATTTTTCATAGAGAAGGTTTTTAGGCTATCAATTTTTCTGTAACTTGCCACTAGATGGCGCTGTAGAACAATTTTTTGAAAGATCTGTTCCATAACGCTGCGCACGCCTAAGTACGTTGATTATGATTCTGTCAAAACATTGGAACAGTAGCGATACAGCAACATAGTACTAGTTTCATATAAACTTAAGTCAACCAAATAGTTAACTATGAAAAAAAGACGTGTTTTACACTTGGCTACCCACTTCCATAAAATATTAATTAACAAATGTCCATCATATTTGTATAACAAAATAACATTTCGTAGCGATGTACATATCGCCCCATCGAACCACTCTATGTCGACGATCCTTCAGTTATAACATATGCAGTTTGTATAATAATATTCCACAAAAATATGTTTCCTTTATTGATTTCATAGATTGTATATTTCTGAAAAATATTCAGTATGAACATTTAACATGTTTTCTCTCTCTCTTCCCTCTCTCCTTCCCATTTTTTCTCTTCTTTTTTGTTTTGTCTCTAGTTTAATTTTCTTTTCTTCAAGGCTAGAACTAAGATCAACAACATGTACCCTTCCTGTACATGTTGTTTCTAGACTCATTTCTAGATTTTTAGTTTTATAGATTGAATAATTATTGTACTTATACGTAATAAGGAACTACAAATAAATATATACGAAAGAGGACATATCAGAACTACTTTGATAAGAAAAAACAAACGCCAGCACAAGTGTATTCCATCTGAGGGGGACTACTTTGAAGGGGATAAAATATAAATTGATGAATAAATGAGAATAAATTGATGGATATAGCCGTTACTATGCGATAGGAGATCATCATGAAAAATTAAAACTGAACTTTCTAATTTTTTATACCACTTGTATGCAAGTAGTACAAAAAAATAGGTTAATTTTTCATTTTTCAAAAAAAAATCACCTCATTTTTTGAATAGACCCCGTATAATATGTAGTGATTTTATGTATGTCAGAGTTATTTTTTCTTATTGTTTACTAATTATTGTTATTATTATTAGTTAAATGCTGTATAATTGGCTGTTATGGCTGATATAAAAATATTAACAACAACAAAACACAATCGTAAATATTTCGGTAGTTGAATAAAATAACACATAATGAGAATTCATGGAAGAAAAGGATTTGTTCTCTAGCCTTATGATATGTTATTAAATCGTCTCTAGAGTTGCTCATCTGAATATGTAATTACCAGATTAGGAACTCGATGATTATATGGCATTGTACCTTCAACGGTATTATCTAATAGATTATTCATTTCAGCAGTTCATAAGAATGAAGGTTGGAACTAGAATTAGGCAAAACAAGAGAGAATGCAGTTGAAAACACTGGGGATTTTGATCCTGCTGTTACATAATGTTTATTCAGGATTGAAGAATCATACTGAAATTATGAGTTTAGTACACGATCTTGTAGAAAAACAAAATATTCCAGGTATAGTCACGGCCTACCTTTGCTGGACAGGAGGTAATAATTGTTGTCCTGTTGTTCATTTACACAAAAGCAATGCTCTTCTTTTGTAGAAAGTAAGATGAATTTTTTGAGACATCTCTCTACCAGAAATATACCAACAAAGATAAGTGGATTTAATAATACGATCACTTTCTTCAGTCCAAGTGAATATCAGATTTTTTTGTTGGATTTAGATTGTTTAGGGTCTGATAATATTTTGAAACAGGTAAATATTTGTACTTACCCTTATGTTACACTGAATGTTTTGTCTAACCTCTTATAGACATCGTTAGTTTTCTATAAAAATATGACAATTATAACTTCGCCTGGTTCAACTTTTTTTTGTGGAACTACATTGAACTATCACTAGTTTAACTGATTTTTTCCATGAATTCAATGTAGTGGAAAGTTGAGGAAAAACGTACTATTTTCTACACCACATTTTTCTACACCACATAATGAGAGAAAAATCAACGCAAAATATTAAC
>WOGN01002900.1:0-16013 GCA_015342105.1 Leptinotarsa texana
GATAATATCTCGGAAACTAATCGACGAAATTTTAAAAATCGAGCACTTCTGTTTAGAGGAATAATATGTCTTTAAAATTTAAAACAAATCAACCCTTATTGCTATTTAAAAACAATTAGGGGGTAGCTACCCTATGTAAGGAATGCATGTAATTTGGTTCATTAGAATGTAGGAATTTATCTCTCTTGAAAACAAAATCGACCTGTCTCAGGAATTTTTCAAGAAACATTCTGCTACAATTCTACTGAATTTATTCCAGTTAAAGGTACCACACTGTATACATCTCTAGTTTGAAAAAAATTTAGTGTAAGTTCTATTTTGTATGAAACATTTGTAAGGAGGCTTTTTCCACTATTATTAAATACTGGTAGGAGTTCAATACTTTTACTGAACTCATACAGAAGAAATCAAAAACACATGTATGTTGAAAAAATATTATAATTTTCATCAACCTTGTTTCATTTTCTTGGAAAAACTTGCAATGACATATGAGATCATCACAGTAAAGAGTTGAAGATTCCCAATAGGTGGAAGAAGGCAGGTTATAATGGGAATCATTATGCTTAATATCAAGAATATAATGTTGAAATCAAAGAAAATTTCGATAGATTTTTAGAGAATACAACCAATAGTATGTAACAAAGAAATACTCAATATTAAAAAGTTCAATCCCCACGGCCCACTCACCCGTTTCATATAACATTTTGAGTGGGTGGGGAAGACATTTTGTTAAAAAAATGTACCTAAAAAATGAATCCTATATTTTCAATACATTCTATTTCCACTGTGGTTAACTAGTATTTATGTGCAAAATGTTATAAACAACTGACAACAAATGATCTAGAATAGTAAAAATGTCTTCTAACCTAATTATAAACCTTATCCTATAAATAAAACATTTTGACATAACATGAGATAAGGAAATGATAATCAAATATTATATCTGATAAGACGTACGCCATTCGTAAAACTTAAAATTCCTTAAGATTAGCTTGAATGGTAAATGCGTTTTTACATCTAGTAGGCTTACCAATTTTATTTGGCTAAAGGCTAAACCAACAAAAAAGTTACAATAAGAAGGGATATCGTAACCCTTAATATACCAGAACACTATGCCTTACGTACACTTGTATGATGTCAATTATTTCACTTCACATTATTTAAATTATCAGTGGGTATGATGATTATTCGTCATTTTACAAATATCTAAATGTCTAGCAGTCGCCATCTTACTCAATTTAAAAATAGTTCGGTTCGGATTCAGGGTTTCATGCTGTTCGGGAGCACAGGAGGAATGTGCGACGTACTTAACTTGTATTTTTCATTTTTTTTGTAACTGAGAGACCCCTAAGTGAAACCTTCCTCAGAATTTCTTCCTGACCAATATTAGCAAATACTCTATTTTTTCACTATACAATCTTAGATAAACATCGCTCACATTCAAACGAGGAGGAAGCTATGCTCAGAAGCAATTTACTTAATATAAATTTGAAAGGCAAGCTGAATAACGAAAATAAAATATAATTTTGGAAAAAGCAGGACAAAATATAATTGTGAAAACCCAAATATCCATTGCAGATTGTTTTGCAGACAAGGCAAAAACTGAAAATAAGAAGTGGCTGTTGACACGACTCACGGGAAATTAAAGTGAAAATGTCTTTGAATAGGTACTTATTGAATATCGCCTATATAGGTAAGCCATTTAGGTAAGTCTATCCGATTCAGTAAAGAAATGATATTTTAATAAGAATTTTCTTTAGGGGAGCGCAACTTCAAGTAAAAAGGGAATCCTGCCAACCTGATCCTTTAACTGTTCAAGGCAGACTAGAAATGGCGTTGAAAGAATTAAACCCTTGCAATGAGCCTATCGTAGTTTTATCAAGCAGGTAAGTATTTACGAATAATGTATACAGGTTAGGATATAAATCACTTTTCAGTAATGAATATAATTTTTTTTATTTACATTTGTTGAAGAAAGTAAAATGACGACAATGAATTGTCACACTTGCACAAATATCCATAACGAAAATATTAATATTTATGATATTAGATGTAAATTGATTTGTGTTCAACTGAAAAAAATAACGTAAGGTAAATTATATTCTTGTATTTTTCGTAAGAGAGCATCCTGTGAATAAAAATAACTCTCTGTTGATATTGTAAAATCTGTCAATTGACAATTTTGAAATATTTTCAGCTGAAAATTATGGGTCAATGGATTTTGAGAAATGTGTTAATAATTCATTCAGGTTAAACAACAACTTGATAACAACTTCACCATTTGAATTCAACCTTCATATAAAATTTACAATTCCAAATTGGATAATTTTCATTTGGCTTCAGAACAATGAAAGTACACAATTGAACGCCCAAATTGCAAATAAAAAAATGGAAAAAATATTTTATTATTTTCAACCATATAATTTAATTTAATGATAATTATTTTATTATCATTTAACATTGATTTAAGTCTTTTTTAGACAATCATGAGTATCCTGTATTTCTTTTGAAGTAAATTTTCAGATCTATTATTTTTAAAGTTTCGAAAACTGCAATTTCATTTCATTTATTCGATAAGAGATAAATATATGTATAAGAAAATTTATGTTTTCCCAAATGACAATCTTTTATTAAGTTTAATGATAAAAAACTTCTTTTATACTTCATTATATACGATTTTTTCCAATTCACAGGTGAAAGCGAAACAGAAATATCATGTTAAAAAATAGATATGATGATTTTTCTGTTTACAGCTTTGCCATTGAATTGTTTAGTTCCTCCTTCAGAGAGTTTAGGTTATTTTTTTGGTGTATGGATAAAGTTTAGTCATAAGTAACATTGTGTGGTCTATGTAAAAAAGTTTCAATTGATAGATTCAAATATTTACGGAAAAAGAAAAAACAAAAAAAAACAAAAGCACAAATAACTTAAATATACATATGTACATATAATATACAATTAGCATATTTGAAGTTTTGACATATTTTTTATATTTCATAAACAACTTCAACAAATTATTGTATTTATGTAACTCTTGGTTGAAAAAGTGTGTGCCTCAATGTTTGTTTCTCCAACTTTTTTTAGAACTGACTCTGGAGTTCATGCCATCAATTCTACTTGTCATGTAGACCTTTATCGTAGAAACGGAGTGAACTATGAACCAAAATCGATAACTTTTTGTCTTAATAAGTATTTTTTCGCACATGATGTACCAATTCGAATTTTGAAAACTTATATTGTGCCGGAAACCTTTCACTGCCGATACAATGCTATTTCCAGGACGTATTTATATCGGTTAATAATAAGCAAAGATAATGAGACCTCTTCGAGAAGCAACAATCATTTCAATTATATTCCGATAGAGGAGTGGGAAAGGAGTCTGTTTCTTTGGTAGGATGCATTATCAACATACTTTTAAATTTATTTATGATATTGATGTGTTTTAGTACAGACAAATTTGATATGGCACTAATGAAGGAAACTGCAAAATTATTTGAAGGGTACCATGATTATAGATCCTTCATGGGGAAAGTATTAGATAGGCAAAAGATGACAAGAAGAGCTATAGAATACATAAAAATTATAAATAAAGAAAAGACAGGTTACAGTCAGTATAGTTGGCCTACCTTAATTGATGGACCAAATCCTCAAAATTATGTTTATTTAGATATTTACATGAAATCTGCAGGATTTTTATACAAACAGGTGAGCATATTTTAATTTATACCATGAAAAGAAAATATTTGTAATGAATAAACTCCAAAACTACTGAAGAGTGTTGGTAGACATTCAGAATCTAAGATTCAATTTTTGAACGTACTTTTGTGTATATCCCATATTGCTAAAAATTATTTTGCGCCTATGCTCTCAACCGATTATAAAAACTTTTTCACCCCTAGGACTGTACATTATCAGCGTATTTCGTTAAAAAAATAGAAATTCTTATGAAAATAGGGAAATAGTGCACGTATTGCTAACCTTAAAATTACTTGAAGAATCATTGCCTCCCCAATACCAATTACTTGCTTTGGTTCATATAGAGCATGGCTTAATCTATATGTAACAATATCCTTTCAAAGTTTTTCAGTATTGGTTGACTTTATAAAAAATGACGAATGTGTTACAGATAGTTTCTGTTTTGCACATTTGTATTTTTCTATTTTTCTTAGAAAAGGGGGGCAAACCGCGGACACGTGTTTCTGGCTATTGGTCTCATCAGCGCTGTGCAGATAAGTGCAAAGATAGGCAACACTTGGTTGCCGAAAACAGAAAACAACATATACAAAAGGAGTCACCAACAGGAGCCTATCGTGGTTCCAGGTAGAGGAGACCTAGAATTTCTGGAATATACCTAACACTACCTCTTAGACCGCTACAGCTACCTGTGTGACTTCCGGGTCCAAGATACAAATATAAAAAAGGTGTTATCGATTGTGTATAATTTAAATAAAAAAAGAGAAGAATTTACGGAAGAACACTATAGAAAAAGTTGGGGAAACCGCAGACACGTGTTTCTGGCTGTTGGCCTCATCAGCGCAGTGCAGCCAAGCGCAAAGATGGGCAACACTTGGTTGCCGAGCACAGTAAACAACACATACGAACGGAGTCTCCAACGGGAGTCTACCGCACATTTGTGGTTCCACCTAGAATTTCTGAAATACACCTAACATTACCACATCGTATTCGGCTACAGCTACCTGTGTCTTTCATGTCCAAGATATAAATATAAAAAAGGTGTTATAGATTGTGTATGATTTAAATCAAAATAGAGAAGAATTTACGGAACTGCACTCTATAAAATGGTGGGGCAAACCACATACACATGTTTCTGGCTATTCGCCTCATCAGCGCGGTACAGCATAGTGCAAAGATGGGCACCACTTGGTTGCCGAAAACAGAAAACAACACATTCGAACGGAGTCACCAACAGGATCCTACCGCACATTCGTGGTTCCAGTTAGGAGACCTAGAATTTCTGACATACACCTAACATTACCACGTCGTATTCGGCTACAGCTTCCTTTGTGACTTCCGGGTCCGAGATATAAAGATAAAAAAGATTTTACCGATTGTGTTTGATTTAAATCAAAGAAGAGAAGATTTCACGGAACAGCACTCTAGAAAAAGGTGGGCAAACCGCAGACACCTGTTTCTGACTATTGGCTACTGTTTATTATTCGGGAGGACCACAGAGTGGCGAGTGGGCAAATCAAACTTGAGTTTTGAAAGAGATCATTGATTATTCCCATAAGAGACTATAGAATATTACGGTAATAATCAATATAGCACATACTAGTAGTTATATTTCGCTATTGTAATATTCTTTTCTGAAATATGTAAGTCAATTCTAGATGATGAATAACAAATTCAAAAGTTATTGTTTCATGCGCAGTTTTCTTCGACAGAGGTTATTTTACTTCAAGTCATGTATATGTATGTGAATGTATTTCACTTCCTCATAACTGAATATAGAAAGTTCATTATAACGAGAGCTTGTAGAGCTAAAAGTGACCTGCTTTCATAACTACATACACTGTCTACTTAATTCGTTGAAGACATCAGAGGTAATCTCATTTCGGAAGGAGTGGACTTCAGCGAAAAACTTTGTAGATTAATTCTCTAACTCACGTAAATGTCAAATGATTTAACTATAAAAAATGCTTCGCTTTCCTTTCCCTATCTAGCATTAACTTTCAAACTCTTTCCGTCAACAATATTCCCACCATAAGAATTTTGAGAGAATCTTGGTCAAATTAACAAATTATATATTTTACGGAAATATTAATACAAAATGTAATTTTGACAAATCTTCGTTTTCCTTGAGTAGTATGCACCGCCACCTTGTGACAATGGTCCCCTGGTATATAAAATATGATCTATCAAACGAATAACATCGTTGACAGTATCAGAATAACCGATCATCAATCGAATGACAGAAAGTTTGTTACTTTCGTCAGTTTTCATGAAAGTAACAACAAATACATTGTTGTATATATTTCAAAAACATGAAAGTAATACAAATCATGAAATTATGAAACAACAAAAAAGAAAGTTGTTACACAGTAAACTCAAACTACGAATATAGTTCAAAGTTGCCTGCCTGTTTGCCAAATTAAAACTTTTCATATATACGATAGATGGCGCAGCGGTTTTCTCAAAATGCGTTCTAGCACGTATTCAAGACTGTTTCGCACTGTTTAGGATTTTTTGCTTCTACGCATCATGTTCTGCGCAGTTTCCAAACATTTTCGAATGTTAGAACTGAACAAACCTAATAGGTAATGTTGCGTACCCAAAACAAACCAAATGTCTTGGTAATTGTACGATTTCCCGTTCTCCCCATTTTCAGATGTTTCGATAACTGTTAATTCTATCTAATATATAAGAATAAGTTCATATTTCATATACCGATTTTTTCAAATGTTCAATCAAAAGTTGAAATTTTTGTATAATATATTCAAATAAACGATGAGTTCAACTCCGCCTTCGACCAGATATTCCTCTCCCGATAATTTATCTAGTTCAAGGTAGATTTTTCATTTTCGTTTTTAGACGTCCATATCGTCAGACTTTCATAGCTTCTTTTTCAAAGAAAACAATTTATAAGACAAACCTGGTATGGTTTATAAAGTAACGAATTCGAATGTTGATAAGCAGAGTATGGAGCCCATCGATGTAAAATACACACACTTTATTACTTTTAGTCATCTACTGATAATGTTAAGTTGGTTTGAGAAACGCGATTCAAGAAACAATAATTTTGGTCTTGGTGTGGAAAAAGTGTGTTCATCTCTCGAAGACTTTTATTGAAATTTTATCGAAATATTTCACTTTCAACAGTATGATACAGTAACAGAAATATTTTTGAAAAATATGGGACAATAATTATCTGAAAAATAATTCACATTTACATTTCCAAATCTTGAATTTACAACCTTTAATGAACTACTCATAGATACAATATATATTTACAATTACTACGATGGACAAGAAAGAGAGTTCGAATCTTTGATGTTCTGTGCTCATTGAACACTACTAGGGATATTTATTTAGTATAGTTTAGGTTGGCAACATTGGAACAACCAGAAAGTTCTTTTAAGTTCTGAGTTCAATGAGCATCACTAGTCTAGTTTTACGAAGAAAGTTGTAAATTGATTATAGTATCATCAATATTTTGTGCAACGACATCAGAATCAGCAAAAACGCAAGTAATTATTTTTTGTTATTAATTATGTAGTCAGTGGTCCTTATTGAATAGTTGGATGATTTTTTATTTGGACACGTTTCTTAACCTAGAAGAGGCCGGTGGACTTGGAGGGAAACATTGCAAAATGGCTTCCAAGTAAAGCCGTTGGGAAGGTATTTAGAGTAAAGCATTTTTTTTCTATACAGGTTCGAAGGACGGTGGCGTCGCTGGTTGCGGTAGCACAAGGTAAAGTCACAATTAGAGATATTAAGTTTATGCTGGAAATTCCGTCACGTCATTCTTGGTGCCCCCAGATAAAAACTTTGCCGGCACACGGTTTATATTTGTGCGAAGTCGAGTACGCTAGGGAGGACTTGGACACTTTTAGGAGCACAGCAGAGATTTAATTTTCGTTTCAGGATGGTTGGGTCTAGAGTGTATGTAGGCGGGCTGCCCTATGGGACCACAGAGCGGGACCTGGAGCGTTTTTTCAGAGGTTACGGCAGGATGAGGGACGTTCTCATCAAAAACGGATACGGGTTTGTTGAGTTTGACGATTATAGAGATGCAGATGATGCTGTGTATGAATTAAACGGTAAAAAACTTTTAGGGGAGCGTGTGACCGTGGAAAGAGCCCGAGGGACACCCAGAGGTCGAGATCAGTGGTCCACCAGTAGCAGCAGCAGCAGCCGCAATAATGACCACCGCTCCCATGAAAGGTATGGGCCACCTACCCGCACTAACTACCGATTGGTTGTTGAGAATCTGTCATCCCGCATCAGTTGGCAAGATTTGAAAGATTATATGCGCCAGGCCGGTGAAGTTACCTATGCTGATGCCCACAAACAGCATCGCAATGAGGGTGTGGTAGAATTTGCTTCGTACTCTGACATGAAAACTGCTATTGAGAAACTCGATGACACTGAGTTGAATGGTAGACGAATCCGTCTCGTAGAAGACAAGAAAACAAAAAGTAGGCGCTCAACTTCGTATAGCAGCCGTAGTAGATCACGCAGTCGTTCTCCCAGACGTTCCAGGTCGCGTAGTCGCTCCAGGCGCAGTTCCCATTCCAAGAGCAAGTCTAGGTCTCGTTCAGGTAGTGCTAAGGCAGACCGTGAAAAGTCAAAATCAAGGTCACGTTCAAGGTCGAACTCTCGTAAGAAGTCAAATGATCGCTCCAGATCAAACTCTAGAAAAAAGTCTGTTGAACGCTCCCGCTCTAGGTCTCATTCACCAACACCTGACAAGCGTTCCAAGTCACGTGAGGAATCCAAAGATAGGTCCAGATCCAGGTCACGTTCTGCTAGCAAAGGTAGAAGCAAGTCTAGAAGTAGGTCTCCTTCAGCAAACTAAGTGTAGAACTGTTTTAAATCCAACCGAATCCAGTTTTGTGTTAAACAGTAGTATAAAACGGACATTTTAAGATTTATAATTAGTGAACTCAAACTCAATTAAATTTTCAATTCAACATTTTGTTAAATTATTATTGGTGTAAAGAATTATTTTTCTCAGAAAGGGTTTGTTTTTTTTTATTAAATGATGACCTTCAAACATTTCATGTTTTTTGTACTATATTGTGAAAACTAACTAGTTAAGTCTCTTATGCAACATCCTATTCACTCTCTTAAATATGAGTTTCTCAGAGTCCATCAAGCGGCAAAAAGAGAATTTGCAAAAAACTGTTACTTTTGTTAAATATGTAGATGGAAGAATTTTCAAGGAAACTAAAGATGAACACCCTCAGTTTGTTGGGAAGCAGTATGGTTTTGTGGTAGATGAAATGCCTGATAAAGTTCCTGCTAAAGTAATAGATAATATTTATTTAGGTTCCCAGGACTGTTGTGAAATAGAAGTATTAGACAAGTTCAATATCAAGTTTGTTTTGAGTATAGGAGTGGAAGCTCCTATTACATATGATCATATAACCTATAAATTTATTGAATGCATGGATTTGCCAGAAACAAATCTTACTCCAATTTTAAGAGAGTGTATACCATTTATAGAATATGCTGTGAGACAGCATCATAATATTCTAGTTCATTGTAATGCAGGTGTTAGTCGTTCTTCATCTGTTGTAATAGGTTATCTCTTGATTGATAGAAAATATAGTTATTTACAAGCATACAATGTTGTTAAAAAAGCAAGAAGTTGTATTAATCCTAATGCTGGGTTTGAAAAACAATTACAACATTTAGGTAGGTAGTTTTGGTTCAAATAATTTTAAAGTTAGAAGTTAATTCTACTAGTAATGAAATGATTGTTTTGAGGTAAATATTTTTTTGTGTATTTACGTCAATAAAGTTTTATATCCAATATGTACTCTTTTAATATGCTACTGATTTCTTTTTTTCTAATATGCTACTGATTATCTTTTTATGGCTATTTTTGAAAAGCAAACTTTCCAATTGTTATTTTTTGTGACAAGAGTACATCCTACTTGTTGGCATAGTTTCTGAAATATTTGAAAACAAAATCAACTCGATTAGATGAAGGAATATTTTATGTACAAAAATATAGAGCAGTTTCTTGAAACTACAATAATTCCACAACGCCGAAGCTGTCCGTGGTATTGAAACATTATTCTAAGAGGTGTACATAAATGTTGGAAAAATTTTAGTTACCAAATTACTAAGTGCTAACTCATTAATAAGAAGGTGTAACTCTTCAAAAATGTAATAATATTGTAAGGAGTATAATACCCCAATAATCTAAATTACATATATCTACACACAATAAAATCATGATAATACAATAATTTACTGATGAACATATCATACAAATAATTTTCAGATAAAAAGTTATGTGAAGAAATATTGGATACATATTCATTATTCGAACAATTGTAGAATAGCGCTTCTTTCTATGGAAAGTATAAAATGCTGTACTTTTTTTTAATTTGAAAATGAGTAAGATTCGACAATTTCTCTTGGTAGGTAATTCATCAACTTCGTTGCAGATGATACTCTCATTGCAGCAAGCGACTCTGATATTTATATTGTTGTATGCAAAATTAATTTGACTCTTGAAGTTTTTGAACATGAACAAACTCAAACTGGATACCACTAAAACGAAAGCTATGGTATTGACAGCACAATATAAATATAACTTAATTGATATCAACTCTATTAATATTGAGATCTACGACGAAACTATAGAAATTGTGAAAGAATTCAAATACCTAGGCTTAATCATTGATAACACTATGAACTTGAAAAACACTTCCAGTATATGTGTAATAAAATTTCTAAAAAAGGTTTTTTTACTAGAATTAGTAGACAATTAACATTCCAATCTAATTTGACTGTTTATAAAACAATAATCCTACCACACTTTGATTACTGTGCTACTTTGATATTATTACTAGACGGTAATTCTATCTCTACTCTTCAAAAATTACAAAACAGAGGAATGCGCTTGTTATTGAAATGCCATAAATATACTCCTATATTATTAATGATTAATATTCTGAATTGAATGACAGTAAAAGATAGATCACAATATTTTTCTATGATATTCATATTCAAAATACTCACTGGAATAGCACCACATTACTTCATTGAGTTTATTACATATAACCATCAGATACACAAATACGATACAAGAGGAAGAGATTACCTTGCAAGAACAATGAAATATATTTTTCACAGAGGACTGTTGGACTATAAGAAGCTTCCTAATGAAATTAAACAAAGTAACACCCTTCAACTTTTCAAACGCTTCTCATCTCAATATCTACGGACACGATACTATTCCAATTGAGTTGTTGATTATTCTTCTCTCTATTAATCTCTTCATCATGCTACTGCTATGTTTTACCCAATATATTCCACTATTTAGGGTCTTATATATTTCAGATTTTTTGTAATTTTATACAATAATTGATATATTTGTATAATATTTATGTATATTAGGATATCTATTTCAAATATATCTATTTCTATTTATTCAGTTGAGAAATACAATTTTCATAAGAAATTTCTTGTTATTTCTACTCTCCCTGGGATGTACCTTCAAACAAAATCGATTTTTTGGTCGATAAACGGTTCCACATACACCCTTCTCTTGACTTCCACCCTCTCACCTCCTACCCATAGATCAGTCACCCGAAATTCGTTCCGTCCAGATCGACAATGAAAACACTTCGGTGTACATTTCGAACAGACGATGTCGTTTGTAATTTATGTGATCCGAGCATTTCGAAAAAATATCGATTTCGACTCCGAACCACATGACCGGTACCTCGAAGTAGGGTGTGACGAGGTCCTTGTACTATGGCGCCAGAGGATTCCTCTCCAGACAGGACCCAATTAGCTTCGCGCACCTTCTCCACCCTGATTTACGACTCCCTCGCCTGGTTGTTTCCGTTTCACACTGTGTATGTCCGTTCGATTATTTAATGGACATTGAAACGGATATGCATTTGTCCAATTGAAAATCCAGTTGCAAAACTTGACAGTTAGGCCGGCAGTGTTTTTGATAAAATTTGTTTTATTATTCATGCATCCACGCATCGCTTTGGTTCTCTTTCCTCCTCGTTGAAACTCGGCAAACCGAATAATTTTCATCAAGGTGAGCTTTGGCTTCAACAATTTTTTTTTCAGCAAAAAAACAATACTTTATCGACACACGAAAATACTTTTTACCAATTTTTATCAAACAAGTCAAAGATGGTCCACTGAAAATGTTTTATCCCACAAACTAATAGTCCTGCAGCTGAAGAATTTGTACACGAGTCTTTTGAAGGTTAGGGTTGACTAAAAACCATATGGATTTATTACTCTCAGCGACATCTGTGTGTTAGCCTACGAACGAAAGTTTGACTGAGTTTGACAACCCGAAGTAAACTCAGGAATGATAAATACAGAATTATTTAATAAATAACTCAATAATGCTTTGGTTTGTTTTCTTTTTCTATAATGATTTCGTACGAACGCGAATAAATACCTGGAGATCAACAAAAACCCGATCAATATAAATTGAAATACAGTAATATTTATGGTTGATTCCTTGAAACAGATCAATTTTAATCATCACTGAATCTATAATACTTAATTTACTCGCTACAGAAATAATTCGTGTACCAATTCCACTCCTATCATTACAATCAGCTTTGCACAAGAACATTACTAATGCCAGATATTTTACTTTCAATGTTGAAATTTTTTAAACTTTCTGTATGTATATTAGTTTCATTGTTTCGAGTAGTATCCAGTTTTTCATTTTATATTCTTGATTTTATAATAGCGTGCTGAAAATGTCTGAATCCAGAGAAAAGAGCTTGACGAACTGTAACAATAGAGTAAGTTATGCAATGAAAAACGTGGAAACATGCCTGATCTGTTTGAAAATCTGTTCACGATCAGTGTTTCCGTCAAGCAGCTATCGTTCCCTACGAACTACAACGCTCGGAAGTCGAAACTTATTCAAGCTTACGGTGAACGAGGTCGTAACTTTAAGCGTGCGATCCTTAGCAAGGGTTGGATGATAGACAGTGAAAATCGATCGTCCGGCCTCGCAGATCGAACCACCGTTTTACCAGACGGTCGATTGAATGTGTGGAACACACCATTCACGCCAACTCAACCTGCTACCGTCCTCATCTGATGAAGCTACTGTTTAGCGAAACACATTTTGCGATAGAATTTGTCAGTTGAACATAATTTTGACTGAACTTCCCGTTATTTCCTTTCTTTACCTTCTGTCTGGTTTCAAATCAAACGAAGTGATAATTCATTGATAACCAACCGCTATATAAAATCTAAAACTTCTGGAATTAGTTAACACTCAGTGAAAATCAATCTGATAGGTACTTTGAAAGAAAGAATCGAATTGCTAGTGTTACTATAATTAATTGCTTCTTTCTTCAAAACTTTTTTCACATTTTTTTTGTATGGGGAAACTGAAAGTCAAAAAGATTATTACCAAAACTGAATCATTAAAAAAGTTTTCCCTTTCATACAGGAAACTAGGAACTGATATTTTTCCAAAATCAGTAAATTTTCCGGCGCATTCGCCAAATTATTGACTTTCATAAGCAAAATTTTTATACATAAATTTATATTATTCTAGTTTCCGTAGGGATCTCTGAAATGTCTGAAAATAAAATGCACTCCATGTCGTGCCAATATTGTAACTTTTTATTGATTTGACAAGCGGAATTTGAGATCTCTGGTGTAAATTGAATCTATTAAAATCACGTTTTCCCTACCAGAACAAAAATACGGTCTTTGAAATGCACGTTTCTCTAACCAAGTTAGCATCGTCAGGAGATGAGTAAGACAGACTTATTCGTCGATGAATATTTCTGAAAATCGTTTTGTTTTATTGAAACGTATCATTTTTTTCAAGAATGCATTTTCCAAAATTGTTTCTTCAGTTCTTTCGAATAAAACACTAATTTATAACAATCTTTGAGTTGATGAACCATTGTTAGTTCATTGTATAAATTTGAAAATGTTCATATAGGACGAAACTGCAATAACGTTACTGTACTGTACTGTACTGAATCACGAGTAATTGTAAATATTTAAATGTCATCTGTAGTACAAAATTTCGCTAACACTTATTATTCTCAAATTATGTTTTTTATTTTGATTTTCTTTTGAACAACTCATCAAGGAGGTTACGTATAGCGGCATCTGTCCGCGAATAGCTCAAGTAATAATTGATAGTTACGTACAGCGCCATCTGCCCGCGAATCGACCAAGCAATAATGCCGATAATTATGTCGATACAAATCCCGAGCTTGAGAGACAAAGAAAACATACATACAAAGAAACATACATACATACATACAGGTGAAGCTAATATATAGGGTGTAATAAGTACTTTTTTTCCAAAATTTTTGTGTTTTCTTTGTTGGGCTAGGTACTTGTGGTACCACCTGCGTATAGTAAATTTCCTGCCTAAGATTGTGTGATATTTCGGATGTGTCAAGTAAATTTTGTGTTATTCCTAAAAAACCTTGACGATACGTTGAAATAGCATTCGTCAACTAGACTATACTCATCCAAAACTCCTTTTCTCCATCTCGACAATCGGAGACTCACTATCATTAAGCAACAAGCAGCGAAGAGAGCTTTCGCAGCTGCTCGGCTTTATTTCAGTTCGCCACTTTGTCAATGACAGCATTTGAGGAGATAGCGCGTCGTTTTTCGATAGCACCGGGATTTATTCGAAGGCGCATCTGAAAATAAGGTGTCGACTTGTAGCTTACACATGTTTGTTTACGTGGGTATTTAGGAAGATAAGGTCGACGCCTTGATTGATTCATGGCCGCTTAAGCGGCGGATCTCATCTTTCCGAATTATAAGTTACGCGACAGTTGGAGGTGATGACTCTTCGGCTGCTGAAAGGTTATTTCTGAGACGAGGCAAGATAGTTTACGATTCGAAGACGTCGCGGGTACTAATTAGCCGGTGAAAGAGGTTTCCAGATCGTGTTTGAGAGCAACATTTCATTCGAAAGTCAAGTTCGAGATAAACAATTATGGTTTAGTAACGTTACAAATTTGTTACAAAAGGAAATTATATTAAAAGAAAATCAACTGGCACAATCATTTGTAGCATGAGAACATAGAAATGTGAATAAATATTTGGGTAAGAAAATGAAGATGACACCCTCTCATACGAAAATACTTTCCCAACTAGTGCTCTTCCTGCAAGACACAAAGCAAGTTCAAGAATCATCAATCTTATATCTTAAGAACTGTCCTAGAAGTACCAAAACATCGAAACTTATATTGGCATTGATGAATTAAGAAAATAAGTTCGACTATCATTGAATTATAATTCAAGAACTCTTCTAACAACTTGCTACGAAGATATTGAAAGAGAGTTCTGCTTCAAAAGAGACTAAAACCATTATTATGAAAAGTTTGGAGCTGGTCTAGCATGGAACTAGTGGATTGGCAGCAAAGACATACACTATAAATTGGTACGACAATCAACCCAAAGTTTTCCTTACCAAAATGACTAAGAATGGTACCGAACTGACTCGTCTATGTGTTCACTTCAACCTAAGTCTTTCCTGACCAGAAATATGCAATTCAGTCTGGAAAATTTGAAGATTCAGATGATCATTCGACAAAGAACTTCCAAAAAGTCATGGAATAGACCCCTACTAGCTGGATTTACGCCAAGCTCATTATGGCAGATACAAGGACTCTCCAAGATAAGACCCTCAAGTTCTTGGACCACGTAGCCTGTAATATTCTCAAGGGAAAGTTGTTCATGGTTGGCGTGAGAGGCGACAGATGTCTGTGAACTCCTGCAAAACTTCTGACAACTGAGAGGATAATAAGATCAAGGAAGACCAAGAGAAACACACAGATCTTGGTTTAGTCATCGGATGGAAGAAAAGTAATCGAAGACCATCGTGGCAGGAGGTAGCAGGTTATTCGCCAGTGGTCGAGTCCTACTGGGTACGATGGAACTTCCTTACTTTGGAAAACGGGGTTCTGAAGCGGGTGTTGGAGTCTGAAGACGGTGCATAAAAAAGGCACCAGACAGTAGTATCCAGGAGCAACAGGAGGTGCTCAAAGAAATCCATGATGGATCACTGGAGGACATTTGGGAGTAACTAAGACACCCCAGAAAGTTAAACAACGGTTTTACTGGGTTAATTGTCAAGCCGACGTCAAGGACTGGTGCAGAAACTGTGCTGTATGCGCTGCCAGTAACGGACCTAGGATACGACCGAAAGCTCCAATGCGTCAGTATAACGTGGGTAGTCCTTCGAGACATCGCCGGCCCGTTCCCAGAGTCCAATCATGGAAATAAATACATCTTAGTAGTCATGGACTACTTCAGCAAGTGGGCAGAAGCCT
>WOGN01002901.1:0-16013 GCA_015342105.1 Leptinotarsa texana
AGGACTAACGAGGTCTTATCTTTTAACGTGTGATTCCTAACACGGTTGCAGAATCATCCCAACTTCAACCAGATAAATTCTCTCGAGAAAAATATCTGGTCGAGGCGGGAATCGAACCTACGGTCTTTCGATCGTGAGTCGGGCACACAACCACCGCGGCCAATTCCACAACATAGGAGGTTTGATTAGATATTATTGCGGTATGAGACAAGTTGATTCGTTGAAAGTCAGAACAATTTTCTTCATCACACTTATTCCATTTCTGACTACAGTAACTTATAGGTGTAGTTCTGACTGTTTACTTTATTACTTTCCTAACTAAGTCTTTTAATCACAAATCACGAATGTAAATTAATTGCCTAGCTTCAAGAGGACTGAATTGATTGCCATAATGAACTGTAGTATATGCTCACCTCTGGCCAGTGCTCTTTTAGGTGATGTGAGATGTATTGGCAACATAACCAATGATTTATGATCTGCGTAGCAGCCCCTCACTAGATCTATTTCTATGCTGAAGAAATTACCATTTCTTCAAATTCTCCCTCATCAACCATCTTCAATTTGATCATCGTCAAATGATCGGTTATTTTCGTATTATTAAACACACTCCTGTGGTTTCTGAGGTTCTCTTATGATTTAAATTTCCCCTGATTTGTTGTGGCAGTTATTTTTCCATAACGTTCCTTTTTTCGTAAAGACAAAACACAAGCACTACAGGAAAATCCTAAAGGTGCTCTCAGAGTGGTGCCTTTGCGAAAGTAATGATTCACATTGGATTTGAATCGCTGGAGATTAAATCCAATTGGAAAAACGTTCTCAGGAAATTCATTTAACATAAACGCAGTTCTCCAGATAAAAGAGTTCTCAAACAGTAAAGTTCAAGGTGTACTGAATTGAACCTCAAAACGATGAGCAGCCACAGTCCGTCGCGTATTTCTGATGTGAACCGCTCTTGGTGGAATCAAATGTGCCAAATCTCTTGAACACTTCCCGTCAAAGTATCTATAAAAGAAAGACCACTCTCCAACCTTTCTTCGATGTTCCAGGCTGTCAAGGTTGCACGTGATGTTCGCGTCTCCAGTCAGGCGGATGGCTTTTTTCTGGATGGAATCCAGCAACTTCAGAGTATGTTTGAGGGCAGAGCTCCATATATGAGAACAATACTCCAAAATAGGTCTGATTTGAGCTTTATAAATCATCAAAAGTTGCTGAGTTGTGTACAGTTTTCTGGTACGGAATAGTGTTCCAAGCTTTTGAGAAGCAGGTTTTGCAATTGCAACGACATGATTGTGCCAAGGCATATTGGTGTCCATTTCAACCCCCAACAAACTTATCGAAGCAGAAAGCGTTAAAACCTCTCATTGTTTCGTAGATTAACTGCACTACTCTCGTTATGAGTTGAAATATTCGCTCAAAGAGTCCTATTTCATCTATGTACACTTCTGGCCTACAAAAAAACTTGTCCGCATCCACGGAAGCTTCTGCATGAAGTACTCTGAGTGGTGCCTAGTATCCTGAAGGCTACGTTGGTGATACCTGAAGAGGTTAAAACACCATCAAATATCCAAAAGAGTAAATTAAATAGGCCAAGTCTACTATCACGCTTATATCAAAAATCAGTTTACCTAAATTACTGAAATCCATGTATAGAGTTACTTATTTTCAAATTGATTACTTCCTTCCTTTCTTTGAAAGATTTCCTCATCCTTTTTTTGTATCAAGATGGAGTAGTAGAAAGCTAAAAACTTTCTTTCCCAAAAATGAAGCGATACCGTATAACTTGCCAAACAGCAACAAATGGGGCAATAATTTGAATTTAGGGGGCAGCTTCAGGGGTGAAGAATATTTTTCAGATGAGTCAAAGAACGGATAGATTGACTGATGCTAACCAAATTTTGTTCAATGAATTTTTTTTGGAAAGTCGATACTTTTTGGCATATTGTGAGGAAAGGTGTAAATTTTTCATCCAATGAATATATATTTTTGACTATTTCACGTAAATTAGTCAAAAAGTGATTATTTAAAAATTAAATTTTTTGTCAAAATGTGGTTACAAAAACACAAAAAGGATGCTGGGATTGTTGTATCTGCAGACCCACAGAAAACAATAATATTTTGTTGAAGATTGGTTCTGCTTCGTTGAAAGCCATATTGAAAGTTCCAACGTGAAGTAACCAAAAAACAACACACGAAAAAACTCTTTTGAAGTGCTTGGGAAAGTCTTCATTTTCATTTCAATAAAAGTCCATAGCGTCAAAACTGAGCGACTTGTAATGAAAATATTGTTGGTCCCTATATTTTTTTGGCAGCGGATGAATGGGAAAATTCACCCCCAATTTTCAACCGTATGGAAAATAAATTTCACTACTTCACAGATCATCTCATTTATACACTAGTAGTTCAACTAGCTCGATGGGTTCAGTTTAGAAAAAAATTAACTTCAAGTGAATAAAGTAATTTTTGTAATTTCGCTCAATTTTCCTGAAAATTTCTAAAAAATTATTTATTAATTGCAGCATTGATGGATTCACATTATATTTATATTTCCTGTAAGTATCATTGGAAATGTCTGAGTTATTTTGCAAAATCACTTTGAATTGGTCAAACTTTTAGAGCACGTTACGACTACATAATTGAAGTGATTTGTGTAGTGGAAACGATTAGTTTCATTGGACGTGGTAATCAGCAGTTGATTTATCTACTTATTTTTGCCGAAAAATTATTGACTCACATTAGTTTTGTCATAACGAGTTCAGTTTTCATAGTAAAACGATGAAAACATTTCAAAAATGTATTGTAACCACCCTCCAACTCGCTATCACTCCATTAATATCGGATCTACAGAAAGTGTAAACCCAGTATTTTTAATAAGCTATATTTTCACATGAAATTGTTTTCGGTGAAATACTCACCTACATTTTGAGTCATTTGCGAAAAACTATTTGAAAACTGATTTCATTAGTTGGAATTGAAATCCATCCCAGGGCAAAAACAACCCTCAATACAGGGTCGACTTTCAAGTGGAGAAATATTTTTTTATCAAATCTTTGCTGTTTGGCGAAAAGAAGGTCGCTAACTAGAATACTTACTGTTTTGGGGTTCTCAACGTTTTGGGGTTTACTGTCACTACAGGCGGAATCACCTTTTTTGTTTTGGTTACACCACCTACGAAAGCTGTTTATTGATATGTGGTCGTGGAAAAATGCTGTTATATAGTTCGAAAATGTTTTCCTGTTCAAGACAATACCATCTCTGTTGGGAAAAATTGGTTTATTTCCCGAATCTAGGGTGAAATATCTAATAATCCGTCCTCACTTATTTTTCTAGTCAATTGGTATTGATCTCAAAAAATGAATCCAATATTTACTCTTGAAGGATAACCCTGAGGGCAATAAAACTTCACCTCATGAAGACGCCACGTACGGGATCGACAGAGAACGCAATTCTCGAATATCAAAAATAAACATCTCTGATAAGACCTCTAAATAAACAAAACTCAACTAAGATCTGTATTTACACTGAACTTCGTTAATACAAAAATGTAATCTTTGACCTCAAAAATTCAAGAACAACCGTTTTCGTCTAGGGAAATTTGACTTAATTTTTGAATACTGCTTATTTCATTTGCATTCTGGACATTTCTCGACCTTGCAATATACCCCAATCCATTCTAGTTCCATTAATCTTTCTACCTTTCCCACGTTTACTATATCGTAGAATACATAGCAGCCAATTTGAATTTATCCCCAAACTATCAGTGTCTGATCTAATAGAAAATACCATGTTATACGTCTTTTCGGAACCCCTGGAGCATGATTGAAATATCAAGTGGTAAAAGGTAGTAATTTCCGTTCGGAATCAATTTCATCCTGGAGGAGTTTAATTATCAAGCTTCTCGTGTATGTCGGTACGAGTTTGGAGAAGATAAACCATAATTTGAATATTACCTCAGGGATCAAACAGGATCGAATTCGACTTTGTATCGTTTTTTAATTGGAAATGTGTTTCTTCACCGTTCAGTGTTCAAAAATCGCGTTTAGCATGTTCAGTTTGTTGGTGAGAGGCATAAAAGTTGAAAGTGTTTTGATTGTTCTGCGATTTCCTGCCATGGAAAAAATTAATCAAAGAATTTGCATAGTTTTCTGTGAAAAATATAATTAAGTACACAAAACATTTGGAATGTTGAGAGTGGCATGATGTGGTTATACTCTTCACAAAAAACCAGTTATAAGAATGACGACTCTCGCCCTAGACATCCCAAGAATTGTTGTTATGACATCGGAATCAAAATCCAATCATCCACGGTATGGACAAAAATATGAATAAGTTGGAAACGAACGGCAAAGTTCAATTTTTATAATGATAAATCGTTATTAATAGTGATCTTGAATGAAATTCACCTTCTATGCTATGTCACCTATATTTGGAATAACTCCTTCGCGAAACATGTCAAGAGCTAATGCGCTTGATATTTCTAAGGCATTTAACAGTGTGTGACATGAGGGTTTGCTGGCTAAACGTCGATGCTATGGTTTGTAGCCAACCCTATTTGTATTGTATATCAACGATTTATTGTTGAATCAGAAGAATTCAATATATTGTTTTGCTGACGACTGCACACTTGTTTCTTCATTCCATTTGGATTCCAGGACATCGGCTGCGGATGCACATCTTCACCAGCAGCAGGAGGTTGAATATCTTCAATGAGGATCTAGAAGTGATTTCTAATTGAGATGAAAGAAACCGGGTCCAAGTCAATGCCATAAAAACCCAGGCATCGATTTTTTTCGAACCGGATATAATATTGTAAGGGCAGACAATTCGCTTTTCTGCTTTGATAAGTTGGAATGAACACCAATATGTCTTGGCACAATCATCTCGATGAGATTGCAAAGGCTGCTTCTCAAAAGCTTGGAACACTTCCGAACCAGAAAACTGTACACACCTCAGCAACTTGTGATGTTTCATAAAGTTGCCCTTGCTCTGCCCCTAAGCATGCGATGAAGCTGCTAGATTCCTTCCAGAAAAAAGCCATCCGTCTCATTGAAGACACGAACATCTAGCAACCTTGATAATCTGGCACATCGAAGAAAGGTTGGGGATTTGTCTCTCTTCTATAGATACTTTCATGAAAAGTGTTCAAGTGACTTGTAACATTCGATTCCACTAAGAGCGGCACATTTCAAAAATATGCAATGGACTGTGGCTGCTCATACTTTCGAGATTCAACTGACTATACCTCGATCTTCTGATTAAAAACTCTTTCATCAGGAGGACTGCGTTTATGTGGAATACACTTCCTGAGAACGTTTTTCCAAATAGATTTATTCTCCAGCTTGTATTCTATCCTTAAAAAAATACTCAAAGAAGAGTATATTCGCAGTTATCAATTTCAGCTTTGAAGTTCCTCTCTACTTCACCACAACATAACGCTTCAGTTTTGAGTTTGTGGTACCTCCTAAGATGATGATTCGAATTGTATGCTGTATGAGGAGCATTTATTTTGTACTTACATGGTATTCTTAAGGTAACTAATGTATTTATTTGATAAAAATTAATATAGTACTACCACAACTACCTGCTATGACCAATATTTTGAAAATCAAAATGGATAGAGCAAGCTGTTCTTGAAAATATGCCATTGCGACCTCTATTATAGACTGATAATAAAAAATAATACGTAGTGAAGTATTTTGTTATTTCTCAAAGGGATTAGGTAAAGTTCGCACCACCGCTCCGACTTTTCATGGATAATATCGGCATATTCCATCCAATTCACACAAAGAAACAATTCACCAGTGAACTTCGTTCACTGGTGAAAACCTCATAAAAATCTATCCGGTACTTTTCAGTTAATCGCATAGACACACAGACACTGAGGAGGGCTTTGATTTGTATATAATGATTCTACCACTTCATCTCCAAAAATTAAAATTACGAATTTCAAATTGAAAAGTACTACTTTTGAATGACCCTTTTTCAATACTGATAGAAAACAAAACAAATAATAAACTCATTTAATTTTACAATCAATTCAGGTATACCTACTGATCAAGTAATATGTTACACATCATCTAGCATTCTAAACAAATATGTTACACAAGGAATATTCCCAAATAAATTTGAGGTAGATGAAGTGGTACCTGTCTTCAAAATGGAAGATCCATAATGTATAGAATATTGAGCGTACTATGTTATTTTTCAAGAATTTTCGGACTGCTTCATGCCAACAACAGACATTTTGACGATTTTTGAAATAGTGATATTATCAACATGAAGCTTTATTTCGGTGAGTAATTTGATTAAGGACTCATTATTTCTTGTAGAATTAAAACGATAATAATCGTATAGGTTTAATGGGAGGTATGTTCATGATAATTCATTATTGCAGTGCCCTAAAATAGAATTTAATTAAATTCGAAACGTCAAAAAAAAACAATTGTTTTTTTTAAGAAAAAATTGATCCTGTTACCAAACCAACCTTTGTTCAGAAAAATTATTGGATCACTAAACTAGTTAACTCATTTTTAATCGCTATATCAACTTTTTACGCAATGAATCTATTTTTGTCTAAGCTACGAATCAGATGGGTATGTTTCTTGATTCTGCTTTTTCATTTTGTAAATTGATCATGTTTCAAAATTCATATTCAAAAAGATGTTGCAAAACCAATTTCAGTTCAAAATAGTATTTTGTAAATTTCATAAACTTCCCACATATTGTTTGTGATATAGTGGAAATCATTACACATATAAACATCAGAAGAATATAAAAAACCGTAATATACGAAAGTCCATGTCAGCAGAGCCTATTTTGAAAAGAGATGGTGAACATATTATGAATTGAGACAACGTAAAAAATCTAACGACACGAAACAAGAAAAAAAACTTAAAAAAACGTACTGTATAATTTTCAATAGAAATGAGAATAGAAATCATGCTGAATGAAATTTGATCAAACATGGGAAAATTTCATTCCATGTGAAATTCCTAACATCCAGTTGCCGGTGTATGCGAAAAAACATCAAAGAATTTCGAAGGATTTTGAATTTCACATTTGTACAGTAGTGTATAATTTTTCATATTTTTTTCTGTGATAATTCAATAATGAAAAGTGAATTGAAAGTACAATTGTCACTGAAAAGAATATTTTTTTACCAAATCCATTCATTCAGTTTAATAATAAAAAATAGGTAATACAAATTATGGAATTATGGAACAACAACAAAAATCAAATGGCGCTCAGGGGCGACTTCATCGATTCCAGTGTCGCCTTTTTTAGCTGCAGAATATTTGTTCAAATGAATTGAAGAATTTCATACCTCCAAAGAAATGCTTAGTCTTTTATGGAAATACGTAAATTTATTTCAACATGATTTTGAGAAACATCCTGTATTACATTCAAGATATTTGAACTACAGTTGTTAATGATGAATATCAAAAGAGCAGCCTTATTGAAAATGTTGATCGACGGTAACGCAATTTCTGGAAATGATCATTTGTACTCCTGACTGTCATGAAGTACATCAGAAGAACTGTGTCGCCTTTGAATTCAACTTCCCATTAAGTCATGGCTGGCGTTACATTCTCAAAGACGAGTTGCCTCGATGGTCTCATTAAACGCAAATTTGAATATACAAGCCGGTGCTACAATGAGGTTGATGTGTATGATAATACGTCTAATCTTCACTGAAATCTAATCTCATACATAAACACATCACCGTAAGTTTATGATGCACTTAGCCTAATGAAAGTTGGCAAATTAATCCCATCAAGGATTAACGTATCAATCAATATACTTGTCTCATACTTCTGGAGTTGAATATAAGTAGGAAGAACTTCTAGTTTATAAAATGATTTTTTATAGTTACTACATGCATGAAAATAATTTAATAATTTGCACAGGGGATCAGTCTGGAAGCTTCCTATCCTTAATGTAATAATGGCAGTCTTTATTATTTTCATTACAATGTAAGCATATTCTGACGGGGGTTTTTCAGAAAATAAAACACAATATTCACCCTTCTTCTCCTCCTCATTTTAATGAGATATGTTTAAAGTAGTCTATCTACCACTAAACTTCAAATCTATCTCTTAGGAAATAATATGACAATTCTTAAAGGAGTTTTAATTTCATCTTCAAATGGAGACATACTTTTGAACGATATTTCAATCACTCAAATCATCATATTATCATTGCAACCTTCAAGAATTCATTGTGGCTCAAACCCCATCAAACTGGGCCTCTTAATAAACATTCCTTATGGAACTGAATCAGACATCATTCATTCACATTCACAATGTAATAAAAATATATTTACTATTTACGATATGAAAGTTCACTTATATGGGACACTATCATCACCAATGGCAGACTTCGGAGTTTCGGAATGGAACACTTGTCTTATCACCGCATCAGCACTTTTCTGGATAATGATACAAAATGAAGCACTCGGTTTTTTATTAATAACTTGATTCAGAATAGAAAAATCTACTCATGGAACGATGAGAATACGTAAAGGGGAAAGGATATATTTTTTAGGAGAGATTATTAAAATTCAATGTTAATATGAAAGTATTTGTTTCGAAATTCAATATTCATGTAGTTAAAATTGAAGGGTTGAATTTTAGGAGTGACTAGTTTCTGGGAAAGAAAGTTTTTGGCTTTCTTCTAATCCATCTTGATACAAAAAAAATGAGGGAATCTTCCAAAGGAAGGAAGGAAACAATCAATTTTAAAAGAAGGAACTTCTTACATAGATGTGTAGAACATGCAGATCTACACATCTATGTATGCTGAAAAATATTTTTCCCGAAAATTCATATAGTTGTTTCGGGATGCCTTTTTCCCCCAGTTTGTATCTAAAAGTAACTTATATGCATTATTCACACATCTCCATGGATAGTGTACTTTGAACTCAATAATTTTTTTTCCAATGAAGAAAAAAGAATTGAAACTTTCTATGTTGTTCACCACTTTTATTTGTAACTAACGTTACTGTAGTTTCCTCCTATAAGGATATTTTCAAACTTATACATTAAACTAAAAATGATTGATTACATTAACCCTTATATAAAACCCCTATAAGTAATAATAGAGGTACTTAGGTTAATTGAGTACCTGAATTTTGTTTACTTGTGACAATGTGGATATACTAATTTGAAAATCGGTGAGTAAACTAGGTCGATTTGATCATTTAACAGGTTGCACCCGCAATGTTTATGCTTATAAATTTCCAAGGATTCCAAATAATTTATTTTTATCATAGAAACGTTATAACAAGTAACTGATCAGAATTTAAGAGACAAGAAAAACAAAAAACACCTCAAAAGTGCTTCTTCGTTCTCTCCTGTTCATAAAAGAGGACATATACCTCATCACTCACAAGCGAATTAGGTGACATTAGGCACACATGTGAATCGTTGTATTCATGCCACTTGCCACTTTAAGGGTGTCTGCAATATGCTCTGTAATGCCCGTTGTAAGTCATCCCACTGTGATTCGAAAGTGCATATAGATTATAATGACAAGAGGCTACATTGTCTACTGCATAATTGCTCATATCTACTCCTTCTAAAGATGACAACATTCAATTTGCCTTTGAATCTTTCCCTTGGAGAGAATCTTTTTAAATGAATTACTAAAATTCTGGGAAATTTATGATTGATGAAGACTGTGCATTTTCTTCTTTCCAAATAACTGAATTTGCAACCCTTCCATACATAGTGCAAAATTCAGTGCAATTTGTGATTGAATTCCTAGGAATGGTTTGAAAACGTCGAATCATTTTTACCGAGCATGAAAGACCTTTCATGTTACTGTTTTGAGCATACCGTTTTGAAAAATTTCGACCATATTGTCCCACATAAACACTATTACACTCCAGATACTCAAGCTTATAAACTCCAGATTTCTCCAACTTGTCCCCTTTATCTTCGACATTGAAAAGAAAATCAGATAATCTGGCATGTGGTCTGCATGCCACTTCCACATTGATTTTTCTGAAGAAATGCGCAATTATCTCTGTTCTTTTACCAAAACATGTGTAATTATTTCAATTTTCCTAGCTAGATTGTTAGCAGACAAAGGCAGTGAAAATGCTTTGTGCAACATTAAATTGTAGGCTGCTAATTTATGACTGTCTGGATGGAAAGAATCACTTGGATGGTAATGTCTGTATCGCTAGTTTTTCTGAAAACATTGAACTCAAATTTATTCTCATTGTGTATAAAGGTCAGGTCTAAGAAATTTAGGCTAAGTAGCTCTATTATTACCTATAGTGGTGTTATATAAGGGCTAGTGTAATCATTAATTTTCAGTTCAATGTATACGTTTGAAAATGTCCGTATAGGACGAAACTGCAGTAACGTTAGTTACACATAAAAGTGGTAAAAAATATAGAAAGTTTCAATTCCCTTTCCTACGACTAAAAACGGCTACATTCATCAAATTTTTTTTTTCTTTTGGAAGTGTCTTAAAATTCTCTGTAGAAAGATGAAATAGTAGAAAGTCGAAAGCTTTTTGGTTTCATCAAAATTTTTGTTGTGTCCATTTTTTATCCCTCAATATATGAATATGTTTCTTCAATATCCTTAATAATCATACCTTCTTTGTTCAACGTAAACATTATTTGTTTATTTCTCGGCTTTTTCACAGTTTTCGTCAGAATTTGTATTTCGAGGAAATAAGCTGTCGCATGTTTAAAGCTCCTTCAATGTTTAGGACTGAACTTTGCCATTTCGTTTCGAGAAGCTGTGTTTATGCGCCTCAGGATAACACAAGGATGCATTGACTCTATTACTTCCTCGAGACAAAAATATTGATTTTGGTTCTTGGAGGAAATGGGAAACTGTTCTCTCATATATCTTGTGACTTATTCGTATTCTATTCACCATATCAAAACAAACAAAATCCACGATCGTATTCACACGTTGGGGATATCTTGGTGATGAATATTTTTCATGGAATATTCTTTTTGAACTCTCTGCTCAGCTTCTTGCGGTGGCGACCTAGAGATTATCTTCAGTGACGGGAAAATTTATTATTTCTGGTATATACGTCATCACATACGTGTATTAATAAAAACGGTTTAAAAAAAATTAATTTGTGTTAAATCCGGAAATTCATCCGCCATTGGTTTGACTGATATGAAAATTCGGAAATTCACAAATGAAACAAAAAGTAATGACGAATTTTTCTTGGAGACGGCGAATTTCAAATAACGGCCATCGAATAACTAAATAATCAATGATCACAAAAAATCATATTTCAAATACAGTTATTACCTTACCATCATTTTTGATTCAGTAAATGAAGATACACTACTTAATGTACTGCCCAATCTGAAAAAATGGCATATATTGTGGCAATTCAGTACTCGCTCTGCTTATTACGAGAGAATTTATCACTGTTTCATCCAACCCTTATTCATCCAAATAATGAAAGAACTCATTTGAAAACTTGATAAAACATACACTACAGAAAAAAATTAGAAAAATACGCTCAGGAGTGAAGTAACATTGAATAATTAAGAGAAAAATCCAAATAATCATCATAAAACTTGCAGTATACTGCTACTCAGCAGGATCGAAGAAATGGAGATGTACTGCATTCTTAAAATGCTCTGGAACCGTTTCTAAAGAGTGATCAATGAATACTGAATGAATTTTTCACTCCCTTAATATTTATAAAGACTCCTATGCTGATATAATCATCTGAAGGAACAATTCGTTCAGGCCAATGTCAACTCCCTAAACTGTAGGTTATTGGACTGCCACCTATCAGAAAACAACTACTTCCCTGGCTAGTACCACAAAGAGCGTTAGATTATATCCGACAGACGTCAGTGCAGGAATGTTCAGAGAAAATTTCCTGCATATGCAATTGATTATGCTAATGAGCCAGAAACCCGTCTGCAATTGTGCCCGTTCGAAAATTGAAGGTCGACTTTTTCAGTTGTATTATCAATTGAAATTGCAGGAAAACTTTCTGTGAAGATTCCTGCACTGACACCTATCGGATATAATACAACGCCCTTTATGATATTAGCCAGGGGAGTAGTTGTTTCCTGATAGGCGTCAGTCCATTCAACCTACTGTGTAGATATATTCGAGACTGGCTTGAACGTTTGAAGTTCATTTCTTTAGATTTGGATATACAATTTTCTGATACCAATTTTATGGTACTATTCGTTGCTAGCCTCAAAACAGGCCTCACTTTTGATAATTACCTCTTCACTGGCACCAGTTGCTGGGGCATTGTCTTGAGGAAACAGTAGTTTCTTTTTTTTCGAATGAGGACTTGTTTCCGCGATTTCGTCCTTCACACGTGATACTCGCCGTTGATGGTTTTTCCCTTTCCAAGATAGTCGATATACATATATTCCAAAATCCTAGATACCATATCATTGCCAGGTGACTTTGTACGCTTTGGAGTCAGTTCGCCATGTGCAGTTCACTCAGATGACGATCATTTTGATTCTGGTGTGGAATGATGCAGCCATGTTTCATCCTTTGTCACATATTGAACAGCTTGAAACACTGTTCAGAATCATCAATTCGTTGTTGATTTTGGTTAATTATGAGCTCGTGTGGCACCTACTTCAAAAAGAGTTGTCGTATACACAAACATTTATGCACAGTATGTCCAACATATGCCTTTGATATCACAAGAACCTCAGCTACTTCGATAAACTTCACTTCTCGGTCTTCCAAAATTTATTTATGTTTTTGTCACTAACAATCTCTTTGGAGGCGTCCTCTGCGTGCACCATCATCGATGGTCATTTCACCTCGTTCAAATTCGGCAAACTACTTCCCAACGGTTGATTTTCCTGTCCGAATAATGTTTATCAACCAAGCCGTGACTTCAACAGTTTTTTTTTCGGCAAAAACACACGAAATTCCTTTTTTTCAAATCAACAGTAGCTTCATTCAAAATGTTCTATCTAAGGCCTCTTATGCACGTGCAGTTGTGCGGTTTGCAGTCGAACGGCACAACGTACGACGTTTCAGGGTGGCGCCGCGCCGTCGCTACATTTTTATGGTGGCACATTATATAGTTTGTAGTTGAGTGAGGTTTTGGAAGATTTAGCAAGTCTATATCTGGGTACCCTGATTTTATTGGCCCCGCGG
Organism: Leptinotarsa texana; assembly: GCA_015342105.1. NCBI lineage: Eukaryota > Metazoa > Arthropoda > Insecta > Coleoptera > Chrysomelidae > Leptinotarsa > Leptinotarsa texana. The sequence goes on from WOGN01002901.1 coordinate 13,134, forward strand.
GTATTGTGTTCGTGGACAGCGGATTGCAGAGTTAAATTCGGCAGGTTCTTATGTATTTCCAGTAGTGTGCTCAAAATAAAGAGAGATGGAAGGGTCATAATTTTCAGTGCTTTATAAAGTGGTCTACATGTATCACGATAATTTCATCTATGATCTATGATTTTTGTGGGTAACTTATTTATTCTACACTAACATTGTATGTAACTTTTGTAATATGTAGTTGTATATTTTTTCATTGTAAATAAACATTATTATTATCATTATTATTATAAATGTCTATTTAATTTATCGGCAGCGCTTTGGTTCAATTTGAAGTCGTAGGGAAAAATTGACCGGAAATCGCTCAACGACATGATATAATAATTATAGCTAAATAGGTGCAAAAAATTAAAATTTGGAAAAATATCAGCATCAATATATTTATAGAGTACGTCAATCAGCCGATAGTTCAACCCCCGGGCTGAACGCTCGATTTTCCTTGCTAGCATCCAACCCGTTTTAGGAATCGCACGTTAAAAGGTAAGACCTCGTTTGTCCTTAGCTTGCACAAGGTTTCGATTTCTGAGGGTTATCTTTCGTAGGGGTGCGATAGCTGGTTAAAGGAAAACACATTATTTCTCTTTTATCTATTCACATTTTTTGTATATCTATATTGATTTTATTCTCTCTCTTCCAATTTTCCACAACAGATAAATTTCATTTCTGATTGATAGTAGTTTACCAATTGTATCTGTTATATTCATTCCAAAAGTAATTATTTTCATCCCAATTTTGAATATGATATTTCCCTCGCTTAGTCATGTGATTTTTTTTTATCCGTGTACAGGCAGATCGAAATATGCCCCTTTTGAAAGTTTTCCTGAGTTGTTGAAACATTTTCTTTTTATTCTGTTTTTTGAGCGTTTATTTCAAAACCCAATCTCTACCCTACCGTCTGTTGGGGTAAGATTGGCCCTTTAAGGGTAACATTGACCCAAAGAAAAAAAAGTTTTGTTGTGCTGTATTGTAATCATATGATATGTTATCGACCTAGTTTATCCATTACTGGATAGGTAGCACCACTGGCCCACCTGTTGATAAAGTGGGAGTTTAGTTCCATATTTCACCACCCCTCCAGTGTAACTCCACCTTTACTGTGAGAAAGTGTAGAAATTTGTTGTCTCCCAACGTTTACTTGTGAACGCTAATTCTTGAAGAGCTACTAGCAGGTAAGTGTATAATAATATTATATATTTAATTGTTTCAAGAATTTTTGGTGTAATAATGCTGTTTAATTTGTTATATATACAGAATAATTTGATTTCACTATTTCATGACATCTTTGGCCCAGAGTTGGGGTAACTTTGGTCCAGTAGTTGGGATATCTTTGACCCAAGATGGTGACTGAGCCAAAGTTACCCCAAGACTCATATTTTTGATATAATGCTTGAGTAGTATTTTATAAGCAGTTCGTTAAACAAAACCACTTCATATATTTTTATTACTATCGTAAGCACTAATGTTTGGATTTTGTCGCAGGAAAAATGCCGAGAAATCGAATAAAACCTCTTAGAACAAGAAATTATAAACCAGAAGTGTTAGAGAAGTGTATAGAGGCTATTAGGTCAGGTGACTTAACCCAAAGAGCTGTAGAAAAAAGGTATAATATACCTAGATCTACGATGAAAACCAACTTTAAGGGACTCATAAAGTGATGAAGCGTAGCATGTTTTCGAACAACATTTAATAAAAATGTCAGACTATGGGTTCCCTGTAGTTGAAATGGATTTTCGTTATTCAGTCAAAAGCTATTTGGACAAAAAAGGTGTCCACATTTGTCAGTTCAAAAACAATCTCCCTGGCTATGAATGGACAAAAGCATTCTTAAAAAGACATGAGAATCTGATTCGTAGGATAAGTTCCAATATCAAAAAAATCAGAGCTGAAGTGGATGCTTTACTCATCGAAAATTACATTGACAACCTCAAAGAAGAGGTTAGAGATGTTCTCTCAAATAATATATTCAACTACGATGAGACGAACCTTACTGACGAACCATGGAACAAAAAGGTTATCTGTAAGAAAGGAGCAAAATATGTGGAGAACATTTGCAATTTCACTAAAAGTGCAACATCAATAATGATGGCTAGAAATGCTGCAGGCGATCTCTTGCGTCCATATGAGCACTTGTGGTCCACATGGACTGAGAATGGTTTTGTAGGCACTCGATATAACCGCTCTAAAAGTGAGTAGTTTGATGCAGTATGCTTAGAAGATTGGTTCCAGTCAACATTGTTAGCAAGTGTTGAAAATGTAGATGGTCGTAAAGTTGTCATTGGAGATAAATTATCTTCTCACATCAGTTTACACGTGCTTAGGCTTTGTGAAGAGAATAATATAAGGTTGTTTGTCTCCCTCGAAATTCAACACATCTAACGCAACCATTAGACGTTGCTTTCTTTGGACCAATGAAAAGATCGTGGCGTGACATCCTCCTTAAGTGGAAAGAGTCAGATTCAGGATCCAAATTTGCAACGATCCCTAACGATTCGTTTCCACGATTGCTAAAAAAACTAATGGAAAGTCTGGAGAAAAATCAAAGAGACAATTTGACGGCTGGATTTGCCAAATGTGGAATTCATTCCTCAAACAAGCAAAGGCTAGACCGTCTTCCAGAAAACCAGAAAAGAGTTTATAGGAGAAGCTTTTATGGAACAGTTGGAGAATAAAAGAGCTGAGTTTTTAACTGAAGATTGCCCGAGAAGAAGGAAGAAAAAATTGCAAGTGCCTGCTGGCAAGAGAATTTCATTTGAAGAGGTTGAAGCAGCCATCTCAGAAGCAGCCAACAAACCTTCTACCAGTGCGTCAAAGAAAACACAAAAAGTTTCCAAGACGGAAAAA
>WOGN01002903.1:0-16013 GCA_015342105.1 Leptinotarsa texana
GAGGACTTTTACATTCGTGCGCCGTCTGTTAAAGATTTAAAAGAAATATTTTTGACAATGAATCGGACAAATATACTTCAATGAAACTAAAAAACACGCTTTTGAAGAAAATCTAACTAAAAAGTTGAAAACATTTTTTTAAATAAGCTTGAAACAATAACGAACGAAAAATACTAGTATTATTGTGAAAAAAGTGTGGGCGCTTTGTGCCATATTTTTGTATATCAGGTGCTCGTCACTTTTTTCCACAATAATACTAGTATTTTTCGTTCGATATTGTTTTAAGCTCATTTAAAAAAACTATTTTTAACTTTTTAGTTTTACGTTCTTTGAAAGCGTGTTTTTTATTTTTTTAAACCATATTTTTTTTCCTTTCTTTTCAAGGAACGAATTCCCCACTTGGACTTGGACGACTTATCGGACCAATTTAGTTTTTGAAATCACAGAGTGGACCATCCAAACTGTAACAGGGTGGATAAAAATGTTAAAGTAAAAATTAGAAAATAAAATTAACGATAAAAGTGTTTCTCCCCAACAATCTACAGTAGCGATCAGATAAAATAAATTATGAAATCGTTGGGCGTATTATTTACATATTTACTAAGGTTACGCTACGCCCAGCAATTTCTTAATTTTTTATCTGATTAATACCATATATTGTTGAGGAGAGTCGTTTTTAGTAGAGTTTTCAATTAAACCGTTCAACATAATTTTTTTGCTTTTTCATTTCTTTAAGATTGTGGGAAATAAAAATGGCTAGCAATATTTCTCTATGAGCAACCGTTTAACATGCAACTCGAGCAAGATATGACACATCAGATATACCTACCGATTAGGTACCTATTTACTCAAAGAACAAAAAACTTCAATCAGACTTCTTACCGTCTCTTCGTCAGATGAAATTATTTTGTACTATATTTCCATAAACTACGAAGATGCATTTCCAAAAATATTTTATAAATTTCTGAAAACATTTCAAAACAAACTTTAACCTTCAATATACTCTTCAACTCACCACAAGATATACCAGTCCTACAATTTTAGATTTTTGTCTCCTTTCAATTCCTCCACAGAAGTAAATACCATCTCTTGAAACTGCATGGAAAAATACTGCATCAAAAGCCTGAAAACTTATAGGTTTTCATCAAATCATTTTCATTTTACCAAGTTGTTACCAATTCATGGCATGAAAGCATTTGCAGTTTCTCCAATTTTTCCTTTTTCACCAAAACATTTTTGCCGACTATATAATATTTCAATCTTCTCAGCATCAAAAACATCAAAAATATAAAATACTTCAAACGATACCATCTTCCAGGTTGAGTGTACACTTTGAAGATTTTCTTGGGCTGACTTTTCTCACTTTGTTTGATGAATATTACACCAAAAATGAGAATGGCAAATCCTACTAAGAGATCAAACATGCTTCCGTTACACACGATTAGGTATAGCACACATAAAATTCTCAAGTGAATGTTATATTCTATAATCTCGATATGATAGGAGTAATTACCTCAATGTTGAGATTGAACCAAACATCTCTGATATCATCCTGATAAGCAAAGGACAAAGTATAATCGAGGAATTCACATAATGATATATTACATGTGAATTGTTAGATAATACCAGAAAAATATTCAAATGCTTTATGATGATCTCATTACTACTACTCTTTCTTTCACGCCCTTATTCGATTTATTCTATCTCGATTAGTTTTTAGTTATTTTTTTCTTTGATCTGATAAGCATTGGAATATTATTGTTTATTATTACGTTGAAAAGATAATAGAAAAATTCACCGATTTGTTGTATGTTGTACATTAATGTTGATTCTCAGGGTTCTGAACTGACCATGCCCGATACTGATGATGGGGCAATTACCCCGAAACCGGTCTATCGGTTGGTAGGATCGACCAAACGAAATTATTTTTGCTTGTCATAGTGGGAAATGATTTGCGACGAATCTTCCAAGTCAAAGACGTTGCACAGGTGCCTGATGGTTTTACTTCAACTCTCTGCGCGGCATTAGCTGGGTGAGTTGTAAGTTTTTTCCGTTGGGTATCTGCCACACGTACCTACAAGGTCCGCATGAGAGGAAATCAGAAATGATTATTGAATAATAAAATTAGTTAGCTCCCTAACTATTTTATTTAAGGGGAACTGCTGGAAGGTAGGGTGCACTACAGCGTTTACTTGAACTATACAAATGTTTTTTTTAGGTACTACTTAACTCCTTAAAAAAGTGTGTATGTTCTTTCGTTAACCAGCTATCACTTCCTCACGACCTCACGACCACTCTCTGAAGCCAAGGATTACCGATATTCTATCTTTTGACATGCGATATTCGACGTTAAACCAATGATTTTATTTTTGAATCGGAACAAACGAATCGTTTTCAGATTATAGATATGAATAATTCTACGTCTAATTTTAGATTGGTTAAACATGGGGTATCTAATCGAGACTGATGGAGTCAAAAACAAGTCATTCGTGATCTACTACTGAGCAGCGTAATTTCGACCCTTCGTGGGTCTCATTAGTGGTGCTAGGCTGAATTACCAATTTATTATTGGTCTCAACTGTCCTTGAAGGGCAAGCCTGAGTAAGAAAAGGCGATGACGAGGACGCCATCTATGGGATGGACAAAAGGCTCAGGCCAAGAATATGAATGATAAACGAGGCTTCTGTTTGCGAAGCCATGCTTGGACATATACTGTCAATTTCATTTATATTTCAAAAATTCAGTATTTCCAATTGGTTTTTCTAAAAATTATAGGAAGAGATTCATAATCGAATATAAAAAGATCAACTCAAGATTGGAGTGTTTGTTTGAAAAATACATATAAATGTATACTTGAATAAAGGCGAATGAAGCAGAAGAGTACACTGTTAGCAAGATATCGATTTTTTTAGTTAAACATATTTTTAGAGACAAACCAGACTCATGAATAGTGTATTCGTCTCTGAGGAAGAGAAACTCTTTCAGGATTGATTCTTGTTCCAATATGCAGTGGCTTTTCGGCATTTGAAACTCATCAGTTATTCATCAGATTCTCGATATCCGTGAAGTGTATTTCGAGATATACATTGAAGATAGAAGTGGCGGATTCACATTAATATCAATAATAAATGCCTTTTGGAAAATAGTTATTGATATCCAAGGCTTTGAATACCGCATTGGTTGTAGAAATATTTACGAAACTGTTATGAACTGAGTACCTGTGTCATCGCTTAATCCGTCACGCCATGTTTGTCTGTCCAGACACGATAAACTCGAAATCAATTTTTACGGTTTTCAACAATGGATGAATTTAAGAATAATTCAAAAGAAAGGTTTATGTTTATAATTCATCAATATTTTGTGTAAATTGGTTCAAATATGAAGAGCTTTTATCGAAAACACTGCATAATTCCTTTGAGACTCAACAAAACAATTCAAACATATTTATTGTTCTTTCATATGTCTACAAAAAAGTTCGCGATGGCACATGCCAAACTTTCAAGGGTTGCTTATTATATCAATTGTATTCTTTGAAATGCACATACATAGAATGTAGTAATTGAAAACCTATCTAGATGCATACGATACTGATCCGCATCAAATGAAAACTTTAGTTCAGTTAATGCGTATAATATTATTAACCGAAGAGTCCAATTAGTCAGTAACTGATCGTTTTTATAAATATTGTTCTTAGCTTTTTTTACTGAATGATGGCACTTAGGCCACATGTGACCCGTTGTACATCCTCCCGAGGAGTTGTCCTCATAGGTCATCATCCATCCTGTCCTTCCCAGGAAGGTGGACAAGTCACTAGGAGACATCTCCTTTATATCAGCAGGTGTAACTCCGGGCACTCGCATAGGACTTGTCTGACAGGACATCTCCTGCATAGAGGTGTGTCCACTAGCCCCACATTATGGAGGTGTTTCCTTAGTTGACGGTGGCCAGTCAGAAATCCTACTGTTAATCATCGCTAGATGACCATAATGAGATGATTTCAGACGTAGTGAAAGTCAGTAGTTCCATCTAGCTATAGGACTTATTATCGATGTTGAACAAAATCCCAAATTTATTTCGAATAATTTTTTATTTTTTAGTTTGTGTTGCTGATGAAGTGTATTTTTTAGTTTGGTGTATGTGAATCATTGGTGTATGTGAAACAATGAAATCATTGTTTTGTCACCGATTCTTGATACGTGTCCGGAGATTCAAATAAATCTGCCCGTTTAAAGTTACTCAAAATCGAGTCCAAGGTAGTCGGTTACAAACAAACATACAAGTGAAGCTGATAAAAGCTTGTTAATTAAAAATATTCTCTAAAGAATGTATGGAAAAAGTGTTATAACTCAAATTGAAAACGTATATATGTAGGAGAGATTAATTTTCTTACAAAAATATCCTACTTGCTCTCAATACGGTTGAGATGAAATATTATTAGTACGAAATAAATAAATTTTTATGCAATTTTCCAAGTAGAAAATTGCAATTTCTTATTTGAATCGTTCTTGATAAACTGAATTCGTGCCTTCTCCACGCAAAAAGACAAATCTTTCCAAATGCCGCAGATCAACAAGACATTTATTTTTAGTATCAAGCTATATAATTTGAATCCTATGGAAGTCCTACAGTAACTTTCTAGGGAACCTGACTGAGAAAGAGAATAAACAATTATTCTTTGCATTAGCCAAATTCGTACAGAACTCCGATTAGAAATTCCCTTTCCATAAAATATTTCGCTATAAAGGATTGCTAGAGTATTCTAAGAAGCGCGTTTGAATAATGGTTGCAATCAATTTGCAATTTGACAGAGAGAATCCGCGCGATAATGAGTTCGAAAAATATGAATCTTTCAAGCGAAAATTTAATATTTGAAATCATTTCTCTAACGGGCACACCATAGAAAATAATTCTTGTTGTCAGTTTTATTCGTCAACGATGCAGTTGACGTAACTTACCCAAATAAATAATTATGAATGGATTGATCCGTTACTTATTGAAAATTAATAACACTATATGTGATAATAATTAAATAATTTTCTCAACCATTTTTTTTCCACATGCTAACACCATAGCTATCGAGCAAGCGAAACGCATCTAGAAAAAAAATGTTTCTGGAAATTACCATTTGAATAAAATATTGATTTCGATAAATTTTGGTTCGAATTTATCAAATGTTGGCAAGTGACAAATAAGACGAAAACCTGTGATAGATAAAATCACACAATACATTTGATTAGAGCAAAAATATACTCAGAAACCGTAATATTAGGATAAGAACATAGGCCGGCGTGATAAGATCAAAATTCGATCTGGTAGGCCCTGGCCGAATATCATCTGAAGTGCCAAACGTTTCGTCTGCTACTGCAGCATCAGTGTGCGTTGACTACGAGGACGAAGGTTAAATTTCGAATTCTTAGAAACGACTGATTTGCTGAGACTTCGAAATATTAGAAATGTTGATGTGCATTTTAAATACTATTAATTTTTCGCATATCTTTGCTGTACCGTAGTTTCTGCTTTGTGTTGTTTCAAATACATTAAAATTATTCTTTTCTCCACTATAATTATAATGGTAATATTTTTCGTCACCAAATACTTTCACTTATGAGTTTTTCATTTCGTCTTTAGGCATATTGCGGTTTTGTAGAATGTTTAGTGAAAATCTCACAAGTGTATCAATTATGAATCTCTTCTTGACATTCTATTTCTTCGTTCTTTGAGTAGAAGGCTTCTTTCTTATCAGATTCAGATAACTTGGAGATAGATTTTGTCATCAGACAAAAAGTGATTATTGTGAGTCATCAGACTAATTCTGATTTCAAAAAGATCTAGTAAAATTTTGAATACAAATTTTTCTTTTGATTTTTATTAAATACAAGGACTACGTTGCTGTATCGTTGCTGTTCCAATGTTTTGACAGAATCAGAATCAACGAACTCAGGCGTGCGCAGCGTTATAGAATAGTGCTTTCAAAAAATTTTTCTACAGCGTCATCTAGTGGCAAGTTACAGAAAATTTGATAGCCTAAAAACCTTCTCTATAAAAATGACTAGACTAGACATGTCAAGTTTCATCACAATCGGTTGAGCGATAATTTTATGACTTACCAACCAACAAACATCCATTTTTATATAGTAGATTTGTATTATTATAGTATAATAAAATGCGCAAGTAATTCCCCCTTTATTCAACGGTCACATTGTGTGTTGTGAATATCGCCTTCACCAAAAATCAATTATACAAGAGCAACGATGTTATAGTAGGTTTAAACCAAATATTTTTCCCAAGCACCAGAACTGCAATACTATTTCCATGCACGCTCTCAATTGATCTTTTTTGGTAATCGTAAACTGGATTCCATAACACAGAGCCATACTCTAACTTAGATCTGGCATACGCAAAATATAGCAATTTTAAGGTGGCAATACTTTTGAAGTTTTTGCCATTTCTGTAAATGAACCCAAGCATCCTATTTGCATCAGCAGTCATATTCCTTATATGTATTGTTAATGTGTGTATGTTATACCAAGATCTTTTATATCATGTACGCGGTTGATTGTAGTATTGTTGATTGAATAATCGTACATCAATAGATATTCGAATGCAATGTTGCACATATACGGTTCCGAAGTTTCTTTAAGGATTTGAACTTGATACAACAGAAATTTAAGTATTATTTCGTTTAAAATTGAGTTACCTATATTTGAAACAAGTTGATGAAAAAGACCTTTTTAGCTCTATATTTCATGTTGATTTTATTTTTTGTATGTTACTTCATTTGAATTCATATTGAATTGTCATATATTCCAAAACGGATAATGAATCGAATACATAATTTTATTGGAATGAATGACCATTTCATCATAATATTTTCAGTGCGAAATGTTTGAGGGAAACTCAATTTTTTACTAATCCTTCTATGGCCTCTGTGAACGTTAAATGTGGTGAGCAATTTCGCCCGGACTCCGGCGATAATTATGTAATGTGAATCAATGAAATCTAATGATAGCCCATAATCGTGATTTAATCACGAATTATCCTCCAACGCGTAATATTCGTGTTTGGCACTGTGTAGTTTACTGTAACGTATCATTACTCGATTAATGCGTTTTTTATAGCATTTATTGATGAATTGCTCAGCTTAAAGTGTACATATATTTTTATAATAGCTGTTTCCCGCGACTTCGTTTGCACGGACTGTACGTTTTAGATATTTCGAATTGTTTGACTCTGAAAATTTCTCATATATCCATTTAGGTGAGGTATCGAGATGATAAAAATAACGATTTGGTGTTGGAAAAAAACTCTAGTAATATTCATTACTACACCAAAGGTTCCAAACAGTGCATCATTAGTCATGCCGGGTTCATAAGAAAATCGATGTTCAAACTATGAATATAGTGTGAGGTAATTTTTTGAACCGGCATTTTTTTTATTTACTGAAAAGCCCATTAAAATACTCTGATTTCTTCCACAGAAAGTTACTTTTATATGTGAATGCATATGACTCGATGAATGACGAATGACGACTCGATGAGTTTTCTAGGATTTGATATTTTATAATTTTTGTAATCTGAAATGAAAATAAATCAAGAAATGGAAGATAATTGTAAGAAAAATAAAGAGGAATGAAAAAATTTGCAAGAAAGATAATAAGAAAAGATGTCAAGTTACTTCATGACACGTCAAAAAGAGTACTTCGACCACCCCACTGAAGATGACTGCTACAGTTGCAGTCGAAACGTTTGGAGGCTAAAACAAAAGAAGACCCGGTAGAACCCGGAATCCATCCAAAACATACATTCCTATATATGCCGAAAAGAGCTTACAGAGTTTCCTTTGACATAGTACTTGGTGTTAAAATTTGGAATCAATGGTGAATTATCAATTTAACATATTACAGCAACTATTTTAACGTTTTTATAAACAATAAAGTGAAACTTTGTTATATAAAGAAATAATTACACACTTTACTTAAAATTCTATAGAATAACACCCGTCATTCCAGTTTTATCGCGAACAATAACAAAAGTTATGGATCTCGTGAATAATTTGAATAGTTTCAAATATTACTTCACCTCTCACCGATAAAACTTTATTATTCTTGTTTTATGATTTTCTATAAGTAGAACTTCAAAGAAAGAAATCTCATGATCCTTAAGTGCAAGTGCCGTTTTATAATGGTATAACTTCGATAATAACTTCAATACATACAATATAACTCAGCTCTTCAGACGAATTATAAGATATTGTAAAATGGAAAATGAGTTAAATATACTGAGGTGGTAAGATTATTGCTCTCATTAATGCAGATTTCTTTCTGTATGGAAAAAGTCGTTTGAAATTGTTATTAGCAATAATTCAATTAACGATTCATAAGGCAAATACACAATTATATCATAACTAGTACTATGTTGTTGTATCGCTGCTGTTCCAATGTTTTGACAGAATCAGAATCAACGAACTTAGGCGTGCGCAGCTTTATAGAACAGTGCTTTTAAAAAAATTGTTCTACAGTGCCATCTAGTGGCGAGTTACAGAAAAATTGATAGCCTATGAAAAATTACTTATACATGTCAAGTTTTATCACGATCAGTTGAGAGATGTAGAAAAGTTTATCACTTACCAACCAACCTAGGTAATTTATCATTATCATCATCATCACCTTACACGACACAGGATATTTGAGAAATCAATTTAGTGTTGAAAGACATGTTAATCGTAATATAATCCAGCCTGTCACTTTATTCCCGTATAATGTTGCCAAACATCACCAATGTTCATCAAAATTTGGATTTCGCTTCTACTGATGAATCAGCGCACTTTTGCCAACGGTAAACAAGTCGATTGATTATATCAACATGAAAATTGTGTGGTCGGGATTCCATGAAATCGACGAAGCCCGTTTTTGCCGGGTCCTGATTGGCGAAGGTTCTACCTGCGAGAAAGTTATCGAAGTGCTTGAAAAGATGGTAGTCGGTTGAAGAGAAGTCTGGGGAGTATGGTGGGTGAAGCAGAATTTCAACGCTCAATTCGTTTAATTTTCGGACTGTGATTCTGTACATTTCGTCGATTTCCTCACAACAAGAGTCTGCTGTGATGGTTTAGGTCCGGTTGCATAAAATTATAATGAATCACACCAGCCGCTGATCACCAAAAAGAAACTGTTTAAAATCTGTTTTTTCGTTAATCAGATGTCGCCCCCATATGAACGACAACTCTCAGTAGTTGAGAAACTTGTGCGAGCTAAGGACTAACGAGGTCTTACCTTTTTACGTGTGATTCCTAACACGGTTGCAGAATCATCCCAGATTCAACCCACGGCCTTCCGATCGTGAGTCGGGCCATTACAACCGCGGCCAATTCCAAAAGTAACCATAATTTTTTGGTACGATTTCGCCTTTGGGAAGTGCTTGAGTGGCTCATCAATGTCCAATTATTGTCCTGAACGTCTTCTGTTGTCGTAGAGGATCCACTTTTCATCACACGTGACGATCGTTTTGATTGCCCAAAAGCAAAGAAATGTGCCGTGACAAAACGTGACAATTTATGTCAATCGTTCAAATCGTGGTTATGACCGTTTCAATAAGTATCATACCATCAAAAACCGCATGGTAGCTGAAGCCGTTTGTGATGGGTGATGAGTTTTTACTGTATTGACATAATTGTAAGAAATATAAACTCAAATTCAATTTTAAAAGTCAACTTTTGATTGAAGGTGATTGACAATGTTTTATGGTGAATTTCATTAGTTCGGACTTTCATTGTCTAATATAATTCAAGTTATAAACATTGCTTAACTATTGTTGTTGTTCATTTTAATTCAAAGTGTCTAGCCTTCAACTTTTTTATCGTTTTTATGCATTGAAAGAAAAATATCTACGAAGTGTAAGCTAATACTCAACATTTTGAACATCTTGGTGTAATTTGTTATTGAATTTTCGAACCAACTAATTATAAATAAATTCATAGAAATATTCCTAGGTGTATTGATAAAAAGCCATCTGCCAAACATCGTTTAAACCAAACAAGACTTAAAATATCGTCGCCCGGTTTAAAGACTTCAATGAATCCTTTTATCTTAAAAAATGTTACTTGATTTGATACCCATTTACTTGATACGCCGAAACGTGAAATGAGGCAATAATGAAAAATTTGCCTCAGCAGTTATTCAGCTAATAAGAAAGAAGGCAATTTCTCATAAAATTTCGTTCCGGAAGCTAAAATATAATTCACTCAGCGTCAGGACTCCAGGGACGCTGAAAGACTTTTTAAAATAAAATACGGAAGATATATTTTTTTCAAAGAAATATACGAATAAGGCACTTATGGATGGCCTTTGAAATCCTTATGACCTACAGTTATCCCGAAAACATGCTTGGCAAAAATATCTTGTATACAGACGGGTGGAATTACGAAGTTGAAAAGGGAGCTGGCATTCACTGTGCGGGGAAGAATGTTATGTTTTAGCGATCCGATCGAGTAGCTAGACATACGTCTTTCAAGCGGAAGTGTATCTTGCATTACACAATATATATTATTTTGACAACTCAACGAATTGAGCGGGTTAGTCAGTATTCTTTTGCAGATAGTCAGGCAACACGTGGTGCTTCTTAAATATTAAAGTAAAATCGGGACCGATGCTGATGAGTGTGCTAGAGACGGATCATGAAATCCTTACATGTACCCGGAACCAGCTGTACCAGCTGAAGTACAAGGTCACAATGGGCTCAGAACCAGCTGTACCATCAGACAAAAAATGGGTCAATGAGTAGAGAGAGTACACCTGGGAAAATTCTGAGAATGAAACTGAACAAAATAGAGCTTCGGATACCTCAGCTGCAAAAAATTCAACCTGGAGACAGAGACATGGAGTATGTGTCATGGAAAATATCGGGAAGAAACCGAAGGAAAAAAGCAATAAACCACCTATGAAGCTGCCGTGTTTTATGAATACTTTAGAGAAATGAACAAGTGAGACAACTTTCGGAAAATAAATTGAATTTGAATAAATTTGAGAATTTGTTGAGGAGAGATCTGATTGCAAGGGTTACACATACAACCTATTGCTTTTAGAGAGAATTACAAGTGGTGGAACACATAAGCAACATGATAAATATCAATATTGAAGAGGCATGAAAAGAAAGCTCAATTCAAAACAATATTTGATATTCGAAAAACTGAAGGAAAATTAATTCTAAGGTTTGAATCCTGAAGCATAAGATCCTTCCTGTTCTGCAATATCTATTATCAGTATTGCAGCAGCAACGATAATATAATTCACAGAAACTGTGTAACTACTTCATATAGGCAAGTTGGGTTTTCGAATGTAACTACTAGCAACAAACTGTGCCCCAATTTATAATGCCTCGAATGTTAACGACCTGTTTATCTGGGGTGCAGTGGAAGCGTCTACTTTCTTCTTTCCTTATTATCGTCGGAGCTTCACTGCCCGATACGGCTTTCGTAAAGTCGTTTTTCGTCCCCGCAGTTAAACGTTCTTATCGCTACACCAGCTTCTGGGTTGGAGCTGATACATTCAGAAAAAGCGCGAATATGATCCAAAATCAATATTTATGTGATTCGGTTTCTTTTATGATAAAATCTATATTTGTTTGGTTATTTCTGTAAAGTTAGCTCTTATACCTCAATAATTATTTCATTCATTTTGCAAGTGGCCTTGACGATGTGTGCCATGTGTGAAATTAAAGTTGTATAATTTTGATTTTTCATGCTAGTTACTAGAGTGAATTTCAAAAGTATTATTTCTTTCGTGTAATTTAATGTTCATGTTTCTTGTTGAATGTTTCTTTCAGTTTGCAACTTCTACACATCTTTGTAAAAGATTTATTTTAAACTTAGTTCTTTCATAATTATAGTTTTCCATAATTATTTGATGGAGAAATGAAAGCCAGTAAGTGTTTTCCCATTGAAATCAATTTATTTTGAAAATTTCCATTAATTATTTTCATCACAGTGATAACTTTCGAAGTGGTTGAATTTATTTAAAAGCTGACGATGTAGATCTAGACTGATTAATAGTTTTCAATTAATCTGAAGGTTTGATTCTTGCTAGTGATTTCTCTTACCAGAAACTTCCAGTAAAACCACAAATTGTGCTACATAAGCCCAAATTACATCCTCGTAAAATGTCGATAGCTGTTATCATCATTAGGGAAGGTTTCCGTGTCACATAATTCCAGCTTTTAGAGTTTGTTACATCACGGACGACCGGCATATCTCGCCTCAAACTTGGCCTCAAAAACCCTCGTATGTGAAAACGTGACAATGAAATACTTATATAGACACTCTGTGAAAATGAACGGGAAGCACGGAAGCGTGAACTTTCCACATAATGTTCCATATTCGACATAACACAATATCAGGCAGCCTGTATAAAATAACCGTGCCGCCGACATTCTAATGAAAGTTTCACTGTGACAAAGTAGAAAAGATAATAAGGAAATGAGCGAATCCTTTCGACAAAAGCCTGCTAAACCGTAAGGGTTAAATTATTAGATGAGTGTCTTTGATGGGGTTGTGTGAATCGAGAAATGGTGCGCTTTTATGATCTGTGAAATTAACTATTTGACTGTAAAATGTGAACGTCTATGCCGATACGGATATTAGACCTGTCTGTCGAGTCGAGGGGAATAAAACTGAGAATATGGACTTGATTCTGATAAAGGAAGTTGTTTTGCTCTAAGCCCTTTTGTGGAATCGTCAAAAAATACATCTCCATTCGTGTATAAATTATTGAATTATATTTAAATTTTCCTATATTTTCCGATACTTATTGGAAATCTAGAATAAACTGTTTGGCCAATATCCAGTTATGGGGAAGAGCCACAAGCCTGCTTAACTGATGTTACACAGTTTTGTCTTTTCTTCTTCTCTTTTTTTACGGTCTTTGCTTCCCTTCGGTGCAGTAGATCAGAAAGTTTTGTCTTTGTTTTTAATAAGTAAACGTCACAGAATTGTCTGGAGGACAAAAAAAAAGAAAAGTAGGCTAATGCAATTTTGAATATGTTAATGAACAATTTCATCACATTCACCATATCGGTTTATTTTTGTTGATTTGAAGTAAATATTTTTTGAGGTTTAACCGTTCAACTGAACAGTTCAATTTTTGCTGCAAGTATAGTTAGAATCCGTAGTTATTTTGCACACAGT
Organism: Leptinotarsa texana; assembly: GCA_015342105.1. NCBI lineage: Eukaryota > Metazoa > Arthropoda > Insecta > Coleoptera > Chrysomelidae > Leptinotarsa > Leptinotarsa texana. The sequence continues at coordinate 13,174 of WOGN01002903.1, forward strand.
ACTAGCCTTTACATATATTTTTTGCGATTTTTCTATCTCCAGTGCATAACGACATATATTTATGTTCTTGATAATTCAATGTTGAGAATTGTTCCAATTTGTTTACTCTCAAATGACCATTTAATTTTCCTCCAATTATTTTCCTCCTTACTTTGCACTCCATACCATTTTGATGTGTTTATATATTAAAGTTTACTGAAGAAACTATTTTATAGTGAAAAATTTTGTCACTGTCTAAAAATCTGGCAATAAAGTGTTGTTAATAACTTTGATTTGACAGGTAGCATTAGAACCTTCGGCGTAAAAGAAATCTAATGAAAACACGAAACGCCCGTTGATAAATAATAGGTCTGGTGCCTGTGGAAAACGTGTTTTGATTTTCATTACCTAGATGTTTGTACCTACCTACTCTACATATCTTAATCGCTTTTCTGTGAAGAACAACACCAGTTACTGTTAGCACATGGCATCGATTTTTTGTATAGTCAGTTTTTGTTTTCGAATCTCCACCACAATTATTTTCAGTTGAAGAACGATCACTCAACAATATAAATCTTTGACCTATCTCAACAAAATATTTTATTTTACTATAAACCATACTTTTGAACCAATTTCTTGTGATGGGATTTTGATATTTCAAGTTGTTTGTCCTGATTCCTATTTTTATTGCGCATAGTGTATCATCGCATCATGAATATATTGAATATTTTTCTGTATTTTTATTCCGGATATTTGCTTTTAAAGTTGCAAAATTTCCATATTACCTTATCAAACTTTTTTATTTGCTTATTTTGACTGAGAAGTCCATCATAACGTAGACTATTTGGTATCGTATAATCTATTCGGCATTAGTAAGGTGTAATAATATATCAAGTATTGTATTTCTAGACACGAACTGAATATCAAGAGAAGTTAAATTTATCCTTGTTTGTTTACACACTTCTGCGGTGCGAAGTATTTATTTAAAGTTAATTCAACTGGAGATCGGACAACGGTGTTATACTGATGCATTTAAACCAAAAACCAATATTTAGATTGAGCATTTTAAGAATAGACTAATGAGTTGAATAATGATGATTCTATTGCATAGCGAAACCCGTGTCACAGTTCGTCCAGTGAATATTTCACAATGAAGTATTACTTAATTTTGAGAGGCTTTGCACTCTGAGGTATTTACCTTAAGTAGCCAAAATGTGAATTTTGTATTTCTCTAAAAATATTTTACCTGTTTCTTCCAATTCCCATAGAAGTTTTATTGTGTTTGCTTTTCCTTTTTTTGAATGTCAGTTTACAAATTGTCACCAATGACACTGATGTAGTTAGTGTAGTACTTTTCATGTAAGTATTTCCAGTCATTTCAAGAGAAATCTTTTTTTCTCACCCATCAATTTTCCTTTTTGATTAGTTGACTATGCAACTATGTTTACTTAAATAGTTCAGTTATCTGAACTGAATTGAAATAAACTTGGACTGAGTTATATTTGATATGATCCAATTTTTATTGCTGGGCAATAACGAGATAACGGGACAAAAAGATGAATGAATGTGAATTGAACATTTGTAAATGCAAAAATCATTTTGAAATTTCACTGTATCATCATTCATAAATATTCACGAGCGATTCGTGTTGTACATCAATATGGCAAATTTGAATATTAATGTGATTTCGGTTAATGTGATTTATTTACGGATAAAAAGTTCAATAATTGATATTCATTGGACGTGTTTTGCAAAATGGTCATTAATGTACGATTCAATGGTAAAAAATTATGAATTTGTGATATGTTTTTATATCCGAAGAAAAATTGTACACAAAAGCAACTTTTTGGATTATTGAAAAACAATGTATTTTCATCAGGATTATCGACCATCATTTAGTCGACTCGATGTTTCCTCTCACTACAAGGGGTTACTATGTTCAAAACTACCCTCACTTCTAAACATGAGAAATAGGAGGGAGGTATTTTCTGAGTTTTTTTGTTCTGGTGACATTGTTTTTATGATAAACGAGACGGGTATATCATAATAATCCTTAGAATATTTAGAGGATACGTATACGAGATACAGACAGGCTTTTATATCGTTCCTATCTTGTTTATGAAACTTATTTTTTGAATTCGACATCTAATTTCAAGTTCAATAATATTGAATTTATATGGTGAATTTAAATAAGATAACTGCTGTTTCGGGAAATTCATTGTCATAAAGTAGTTCAAAGGTGAGGTGGGGCTAGTGCAGAAATGAGGTGCATACGTTGGAAAAAACTGGATGCAGTCTTGAAACTAATGCCAACTTATACTCATCCGCCAGAGAGCGCCCATATCAATAGTAATCTTTTTGGAACGCCGTGAAGTCACATGGTACTTTATCAGTCGTTTTGATTTATTAGTTAGGCTCTACCACGCACTTAAACCACAAATTTTTAAAAAGAGGTCAAATGTGCGGTGAAAACATGGGAGCGCACGTGATATACTTTCCTTTAGGCTTTTCTGATGATATTCTATTTACGATTTTTTCATCAAATTTTCCCTACCGCGGTAGACATATTCTGTGGTATATGCGTTGATTGCGACAGTAGTATCTCTAAGTATCAGTAACAACTGACTGTAATTGAAAGATTGATTTGGCAACGGCCTACCAGTTCGGAGTTTGTAGGGCAAGTTATCCATTCGATCAATACCACCATGTCCTCCTCCCGGGTTGGGTGCTGCTTGACTTCAAACAGATCGATATTCGTATTCAAAAAACACTTTTTTGTGAGATTTTCCCTAAACAGTTTTACAAAAACACAATACGTGTTTCGCCATACAATGGCTTCTTCGGACTTGTGTTTACCGAAG
>WOGN01002904.1:2603-16012 GCA_015342105.1 Leptinotarsa texana
GGACGCACTACCACCGCGGCCAATTCCACAATATTCTGGGTTTACACAATATACAATATTCTGGGTTTCACTAGTTCGGACTTCCATTGTCTAATATATAAAATGATTTGAAATGATTTCAAATCATTTTATATATTAGATAATGGAAGTCCGAACTAGTGAAATTCATCATGAAACATTTTCAATCACCTTCAAACATTCTCGGTTTAATGCACTTGAATGTTGAATAGTGAATTTTTCATGAATTGTTAATTTTCTATGGCAAATCATATCACTGTAGAACATGATTTCAGACCCATAAATACACTGGCGCTTCCATTACTATTTTTTGTCTCTATTTTGTACTTTTATATATTAATCAAAGATCCTTTCATGGACTTGTGTATTACCCCTTATTCTACAGTATATTTCATTTAGTTCAGTATTCATTTGTTCGAAATAAGTCTTAGGTCACTATTGAACAGAACAAAATCCAGACTTGAAATTATGAAACGGTTACTGCTGCAACAGAACATACTTTGTTTATTTATATATATTTTTTCATTTGCGTGAAATATTTATATCGATAATGAGCATAGTAGGTCCATTTTCTAATGTAATCACCTTTCAGGACTTACTCTCTTACCAAATTTGTAATCCCCACGAGAGTTGAAATGTTGAATGATATTTCACGCAATTGGAATTGAAGTATATTATCAACATTATGGTTTCAACAACTGCTATTTAAATGAAATTGACAGAAGTGAAAATATTTTAAGTTTTTTCTAAACGACTAATGTATCTGAATAGTTTCGAATGGGAGCACCTAATAACAACAATGGGAATTTGAGAAAGAAATAGATAAAATGTATCAAAGTTTGTAGTTTATAAATTTTAAAGAAAGGAAATATAGTTAGGAAATAATATTGGTGAGTATATATTTATTTTTAGTTTTCTTTTTTTGTCACAGATTACAAATCAAATGTGTTACTGTCCAGTGAATGATTTTCAAGAATGAAGATGACAATGTGATTCACTTGACTAAAATATAACTACACATTTTATATCAGGAATGATATATGATATATGAATGACAAATGAATACGCTGATTATGAACGAAGTAAAAGGTTTTATTCCAGTTAAATGGAAAAAAGTTTGAAAATGGAAACGGAATATATTTGCATTCGAAACACAACCGTAAAAATTACAGAACTTGCGACTCAAATGAAATACAGCGTTCGTTAAACTGCTTTTACCACTTTTCAACTGAAATTTGAATGAATTAGAATATTCAACGAAAATGCATTAACATAATAATTAGACATTGAGCATTTCTGCTGAAATCTTTTGAGAATTCTAATATATGTGAGGGTATAATTTCGGTGTCATTGAAAGAGCATTTAACTAGTGTAGTTAGCCTGCTTATTTTGAAGTTTGAGGTATCTTCCAAACATCTGACAATTCTAGATCACGAATTTGATGTTCGATTGTTCAATTGAAAGTATAAAGTGTTCACAGGGAATTTGCAAACTATGGTATATGATCTTACTTTAATAATTTAGAAAGAATTGGGACATTTAACGTAACTTTTGTTATGAGAGTTTATCAATAGGAATGACCAATAATTCTCCAATGTCCTCGCATAAATATATTTCAAAGAAAGCATATTCCAATTATCTGAGCATTTGTGCGAATCTCATAAGTATACTATAATTTTCCTGAGATATATATTATTTAATGTATTTTTGATGTGCCATCTGTTGTTCATGGTACAGTTTTTATGAATAAATTTCGATTCAGATTTATTTTAGGGGTTTATGTTTTGGAATGTGTCGAATATTCACTGAATTTTAGACTGATTACATTTAATTTCGCTAGAATAGGTTTTTTAGTTTAGAAGCATTACGGCCTGATGCTTCTATATTGTTGGCATTGAAAATACCAGATGGAAGTTTTTTATTTGGATTAAATATGTGTTTTTCCTACGAATGAGACACTGTTTTCTTGAATATAATCATTTATGTATATTATTCCACTTTTAATAAAAATATCTATTTGAATGATTTTCATACCCCCCGATCATCTGTGTATCTATAGATACTGTAACAACCATCCCCGGCCTGGGGTTAAAAATCACACTTTTTCTTTTCCATAAGAATTGGCGTATACCCTTCATGGATGATGTTAGAGGAAATATACATTTTCAAAAGAATATGAAAACACTATCTATTGATATAAAAGGACACTAAAAATTCTCCATGTTGAGATTTTTGCGATCAGTACATTTGATTGTTCGAATAATGCGGCTTGGATAGTATGAGTAAAAAAGTCAATATTTCTTTACTTTCCCGACTACTGTCAATGACAATGTATCTCTTTTCATCCGATGGGCTTTTTACAAGTAAATTTTCTGGTTTGAATTGAAAGAGGTGTATTTTTCAGAAATCATCTACTTATCATCTACTATCTATAAAAGTTGTACCCAATTCTTCCACCCTCTCCACAAAGAAGCAGTTTTGAACAGTATGACCCACAGACTGATAAATGCACCCTTTTCAGAGGCGAATTTCAAGGAAGAACTGAACATAATGAAACAAATAGCCGTCAACAATGATTACGATAGCAGTCTAATACATTCTTTATTATCAACAAAGTTATACAGCCAAGCTTTCAAGGAAGTTTACCCAATTCGAAAAGACAAGGGTAAAAGTTATAGAACCTTAACCTATGAAGGCCAAATCACTAGAAATATTCATATTTTCTGCTCAACAAAGGTGTAAATATTGCTTTCAAAACCAATAACATAGGCATGCACATTAAGAATAACAAAGATAAAAATTCAGTTTCAGAAAAATAGGGAGTGTATAAATTATCATGTGGGTCATGTGCAATTTTTCATATAGGCCAGACTGGAAGAACGTTCCAAGTAACTATAAAAGGAGCACAAAAATTGTTTTCAGAATAGAAAAATGAATTCCACATATGCCACTCATTCAATCACATAGAGATATGAGTTCAGCCATGAATTCAAGCCTCTCCATTTTCAGAAGAAAGGTTTGAAACGTAACCTTTTCGAGAGTATGGAAATAAACAAATTCAAATACTCTCAATATCTCATGAACGATCAAACTGAATTGAATAATTCGCCATTATTGAATCTGTTTATTTCCTGGTAAAAATATTTAAGTATATTTACGGTACTTTCGAAATATGTATTCATGTAGTTAATGAATTCCTACCTGACCTTTTTAGGTAGATTCATTCATAAGAAAGTAGGCATACAAGTAGGTAATATATTAGAGTATAAAATAGTTGTAATTTAGAAGTGATTTTTAGTTTACACTCGAGGAAGCTATAGTTTGGCGAAACACCTGTCCCAGTTTTTGTAAAACCCTTCAAAATGAAAATCATACAATAAACTGTATTAATTATTTGTAACTGATTCAATAATATTTTGTCATGTAAACATCAGTGAACGATTAATTCAGTGAGTTCGAAGGCGAAGTGATGCACTTCCTAATATTTCATTTGCTAATACATTGCACCTTTTTGACTAAAATATATTTTGACTCTACGGAAAAATTTTTCTACAGTAAAACGAACGAACAGCCTACTAATATGGACACTTACTGTGACCACATTTTCGAAAAGACAAACATATTGAAATACTAAGCTACAATATTACTGCATTCTGTGTTTTTAGAAATTGTTGATCGTTAGTTGTTTGCGTTAGTTTGTTAAAACTTTCGCCAATATGAGTATTAACGACAATAATCTAAATTTGAGGAAGACTTCGAACCGAACAAACGAAGAAGTCATTTCGAAATATGATTCATATTGGATTGGAAACTATTCTATGGCCCTACTTTATAAATTTGTACAATTTCATTGAATCAGAATTGAGTAGGTACACTAACTTCAACTCGGTTATTTCTGAATAAAAAAGTTATTGATGAATCCGATTCCTAAAATTGACCTCTTATAATCAAAAGTTTTCTTTTGTTCAATGTCAACATTCATCATCCATCCTGTATTTTTCGCTGAAAGAATGTGAACTGCTATAAAATTGGAATGCCCCTATCTCCTGTCTGATTATCGATTGGGATGATCTTTTTTGGTCTTTCAGGTCAAATGTTTACGATGGCGTCGTAAAACAGACTCCATAATGGCCCGGCGATGGAACTGACCGTTAAAATTGCATAAAATGGGGATGTCGCTTATATTAAAGCTGAGCTTCGCCTAATTGATTTGAGTTATATGAATTCATAACAGTAATCATTTTCAGCTTCTCCAATTCATATATCGGATTGGTTAAATATTTTTAGTGAAATAGTGAATTAGCTAAAGATAATGACCTTGAAATGAGGACAGTGAACACTCGGTATGAATATTTGATTTTGATATTTGTGACTACATCAGTTTTTAGGGCTTCGCGTTAGAATATACCTACTTACAAGTGGTGAGGAGAAGAGATAATCGAGTTCTTTGCCCCTCGTACTACTCAATTTTGGGTTAAGTATATTTTCTAACTTTTATATCTTACTTGATATGCTTTTAATCAGTGGAGACAACTACCAAAGAGCTTATTTGCTTGACCTTCCTGGTCTAAATCATTCGGAAATCCGACCTCATACGGCAATCGGACCTCCAACCTGCATAGATACCATTCAGTAAATATCTTTACGTGATTTTGACCTGATCAAATTTGAACGTGTTATTGAAACTTCCCAACAAATTTCACTTGCTTTCTTAAACATAAGAAAAAAGTAATTAAGTTAATATGATTTCCTCCCAAAGATATATAAATCATGCATATAAGTTTTTTGTTTTCAGATACTAACCGAAAGAAAAAACCCATTAGTGGAAACTACTTTCAAACATGAATATTGGATTACACGTCAATCATTGTTTCCTATTTAATTTGTAATAAGGACCCAAGACAAGATGTAATAAAGCTTATCGCGAAGTATATAACAAAACTACTTGAATACTTGGAAAAGAAAATATTCGAAACCGGTATTTTCTCAGTTTATTGAAACATTGGTCTTACTGATAATTTGGATTTGGGGAGGGAATATCTGGAGAGCATGCTATCGCCGATTCAACAAATCGGTTATATAACTACAACGGGAAGGCTACAATTTGCATTTTTCCCGATCTAGCTAAAGCCTTCGATACCGTAGGGCATAAAAACTTTTCGATGTATCACAAGGCTATGGCTTCTGAGATATAACATTAGGATGGGCTTGTTTAATGATTTTTGGTTTATAGTTTACTTAATAGAAATCTCAAATTGAAAAACAGTGCACTTCGTTTCAGCTCTGTAAGTACCGTAGTTTTCCCGTAATTGATTATTAAAAATCGAATATGGTATGTCGGTCACGGGCCTATTTCCGTTTCTTGTTCGGTTGATCAATGGGAACAATAGAAATAATCAACATTGCCAAATCGTAAAATTCATGAAGTCTATAATTATCAATTCAATTATGGAAGTGTATGTGACCCCAGGTATGTTTCAATTAAAAAAAATTCTCCACATGGAATAAAATGTAAACGAAAAATCATGTTTAGAAATAAGTTCTATTTCTAAAATCAGTACACAAAGTCGAAAGATCGCAAAATATTTACCTAAACAATGATTTCATTCATCATTTATTAATATACAGTAATGAAAATCAAAAAATTTAGCAACCTAGATTAAAGAATAATTTCAAATATTCAATTTACTGTACAAACCCCAATATGTATAACTGCAATTTATTATAAAAAAACGCATAAGATTACACTATTTTCAAATATATCTCTGAAACACTTCTGAAACACAAACAAACTAAACTCGATGAAAAAACGAATTGTTTCTACGCAAGCTGTTTGCTAAGAAAAAGTTAAAACTCAATGTTTCAAAAACAAGCAGAATGGATCTGATATGACACACATTTTCAATGTGGTTGGCATTCATGCCAACCACAAAAAATAAGAAATTCAACGTTACTGGTATATTAGCCATATTGTCAACCAGTTAGCTAGCGCCCCCTGTAGTGCATGCGACAATGTGCTATTTCTAATGTCAATGGTTTCCACTTCTTATTTTTGTTAAAATAATTTCAAAATGAATGTTGAGCCTAGTTTTGTTAAAGCTGACTCCGACAACTTACGATTTCAAAATGATCGATGAATTTCACTTGAAAAATTCTCAATACTCTGGTACCGAAATGAAGAATGAAAAATTGAAACGGTAGGTGGTATATTTAGTAGGTCCCTTTAATTTATATGACATTCATTTTAGACTTTGTCTTTTATCGAAGAATGGAAAGTTTTGATCCAATTTTCATTTTAACTCGGCCGACTGAAGAAAACCATAGATCTATTAGAGTTTCGTTTTTTAGAACATTGACAAAATTTTTATCTGGTGTGGATGATCTGTTTTTAGAATATAAATCATATTTTAACCATTTTGGTGGCAGTAATGGTAAATTTCAATCCAAAAATAACCTGAAAAAATATTTTTTGGAATGTAAACTAATGACACGAAATATTCAGCAAAATAGGCAACCGCCAAGACCTACCTTTTACAAAAAAAACCTTCTTTAATTAGATGATTATAACAGTTGTATCCACACCGAGTTGACAACAATAATAACAAAAATGGCGTCTGTCAAATTGGATCATCAGATCTGTAATTGGATATTAAGAACCAATACACTTGGCAATTCCGCTTCAGATAAGATCAATTTTATTGGTCAACAGACACGCGGTCAATTTAAATTCTTGCTTTTCGAATTGTTCTTTTTTCTGCAAATATGAAGAGATCTTGGGACCGATTAGGACCCCTAACTCGATCAGTCTATAGGCAAACCATTATCATTTTCCATAGCATGAAACAAGGCCATTACTGAAATCTCATTCATTAGACAGAATCCAGCATGTTCAAATTGACAAAATTATGAGTCAAGAGTAACTGAATGTGGGATGTGATTAAACACGGTTACATCACGTCTTTTGCGGACGACACAACTATTCAGTATACTCGAAACACATGGAAAGAAGTCAAAAATCTAGCAGAAGTCGACCTTGAAAACAAAAAAAATCTGTTTCTGTTAAAATCTGTTTTTCCGTTAACCAGCTGTTGCTCCCTTACGAATCACAACTCTCAAAAGTCGAAACTTGTGGGAGCTAAGAACTAACGAGATCTTACCTTTCAAGGTGTGATTCCTAACACGAGGTGGAGGATAGGAAGTGAAAATCGATTGTTCGGCCTTGCAGTTCAAACTTCCGGTTCGCACATCGGTCGATTGACTGAGTGGAGCTGACCACCCACATCAACCCATCAGGCTACAGTTCTTGATGATATGAGCCTCTCCATAAATTGTGAAAAAAAATATACATCCTTCATCTGTAACATCAAAAATAACTCAACTTTTTATTCCTCAGAGTGAACTCAAATAACAACATCCTAAAAATAGGAGAAGCAGAACATGTGCCTTATTTTATTGGTATTGAAATCGATTGCTTTCTCAAGTGGCATACACATATACAAAACCTTGTGAGTTACTGATTTTCCTGCATAAACTGAAAAGTAATTTAGAAAATATTTCCCATATATATGAGACGATACAAGAAAGCACAATGCACCAAAACCTATCAAGTATAGAAAAGATTGGGCCAAAGGCCTTTAATTATATTGTCCAAATATTCAACTTATATTTTGTCACTAACAACAAAAAGAAAAAAATGCGCTGGAATTTGATCTCGTGAAACCCGTGATCCACTTAATTGACAGCACTAAACTGTTTGGTATTAATTAAACGATAATTTCCATCTTGAAGCCATTCCACCAGCCGTATTTATTTTGTGAATCGAAATATGTCTGCTATAATGACAACATTGAAGCCGTTTTTGTACAGAACAGATAATACTGAAACGTCATATTGATGCGGTTGCAAAAAAATGTGTTTGATTCCAATGGCGTGAGAAGAATGTTGCGAGACCGTTTTGGAAACGAATGGATTGCCATGAATGGTCCTGTTAAGTAGTTGCCTCATTACTAGACCTGACATCTCTAGATTTTCAGTTTTGGTAATTTCTGAAAAATGAGGTGTACTAAATAAAATATGATAATGTAGATGAACTGAAAAATTATATTGAATCTATTATTAATTGATTACCGAATTGTATTGAAAGCAATGCATAGTGTCAAGATAAGGGCCCAAAGAGAAGGCGGTGTTTTTGAATATCAACTCGATATTTTGTACTTCTTTATTCACAGAAAAAAAATCATACTAGTGAAAGAAATAAATAAGTCCATATTGGTCACTCATTTTCAAATCTAAAAAGAAAGGTAAAATGAGCTTTGTTGTTGAGAATGTTATTATGAATCAAAATGAATTTAAAAAAATTCCATTTCATGAAATATTTTGAAAACGCGACTGACAATTTTTTTTCTGCATCGAGAAGGCCAGTATAATATACTATGCTACTAGTTTGCTCATTCAACCAAATCCATAGGATTAATAATAACGGCAGTGATGCCGTCTTAATTTGGAACACCCTGTATATAAAACAGAAATAATAAAATAAATTAATTATCATATAGTTACTTATCAACTGTTCCTTGATAATGTTTCCGGTTTTATTCTTTAGTTTGATACTGTTTCATTTTCATTCTGCATCTTCACTTTCTTCCAACAAAACAATCAGAAACTTCAATAATCTTTAACAAATACTATCCCTTTTGCATTTAAAATTCCTCTCTTACCATGAATTCGATTTTATATCCAGAGTAGAGAAATGTAAAACCCCTACGCACGAATCTGTGAATCATTTCAGTAGGGATTTTTTGTATGTCTTCATTTCTGTTTCAAATATTGTAAATAGCAGATAAATACAGAAGTGGAAAATGTGAAATAAAGTTATGTTTTCATCATAATATCATTATGGAACATAGATCAGTGACATAAAATTTCACATACATGAGTACAAGTTTTTGTCTCCAAACGACACACATCTGGTCTTGTTATGATGCCAGTCCGTCTGCAAAGCTTTCATGTGATTATGTCATTCAATCCAAGTCATAGAAATTCAGTTCGTAGTAAAAAGGATATTTTTAAAGATTTTGTCTACTTCCCCTGGAGGATTTCTATTTCTTTGCTTTAAAACTAATCTTTCTCGTCAAGTTGACATTTGTAACTGAATCGTTCATTCGAAGGGTCTATGAACTCTCCTTTACACTGGACACAAGAAACATATAGCTTTCTCACCTGAAAAAACAATATACTAATTGTCGGTCAATATACTAATTGTTTCAAATCAGCAACTGCTGATGCTTCTACAATATTTTTATAATTTTCCATCTGAAACTGAATAAATTATAATCAATTGTGACTGTTGAGAATTATTTTGAGTGAAATTCTGTTATCAATACTTTGAGGAGAGTTGAGTTACATAAAACCATTCAGTTAAAATAAATCTTGACATTTATCACTTGGATACTTGACGCATACTAACTCACCATGACTTGTTGAATCACGCTTCTGAAGTTTATTAGACAAACCAACTGTAATATCTAGCACCCGCTTCTTCTTGTTATTTTGTAGTTTAAAACTTGACTGGAATCATGATTCATTTCTTGGAAACTCAAATATTAACTTCAATTTATAGTATGAAGCCAATAGAATCCTGAATCGAATCGATATGAAAGCTTCATCGGGATTAAAGTAGCGGAACTGATTCAATTTGCAAAATTAAACGTTTCGTTATTGATTTCGTTCGTTTTGATTTACAGCGATACTCGGGGGTAGTTCAGATGGAGTAAACGCTGAAATCACACGAAAACTTGGTTTTATTGTACGATCGAGACACATGAAAACAGAAATAACTCAGGCATGGCTGTGTGAGGTCGTATGGGGGAGTTTATAAGAATAGAATAAATGGGTTGATCGGCTAATGGTAGTAACGAAGAAGGGAAAATCGTAGTGCTGAGGGTAATGGTGGGGATCAAATTTTTCCTCGATATCATCAGGTCATTTGACATCAGTGGTAATGTTTCAATTATGAGGATTCCGAAAAAAAATATGTTTACTTTTGATTTACTTCCTTACAAACAATCTTTAAAAGTCTCTAGGAGACTCAATAAGTTATAGTCTTCATTTGCTTCAACCCAGACAAGAACTTCCTCATTGGTAATTGAAGAGAATTCAAAATATCTGTTCCTCAAGTGACTTGCTTCCTTCTTCATTTCTGCAAGGACTGTAAACATATCATTCGATTTGGATATTCAGAAGCTGCATTCGAAAAAACTTGAAAATATATCAGCTCATTTGTATGATACTTCTGAATACAGTACTATTAGACAAAATGCTCAATATCGCTATAGTTTTCGATTCATGGCTGACTTGTTGAGCGAATTATTGATGAGATCGCTAGATTGTAATTCAATCTTCTAAGTGCACCTGAACCATGTGAAGTTTGGCTTTTTCCAAGTAAAAAAAAACCTTCAAAATTATTTCAGTAGTTTTTACTGGCTGAGTATTTGTTTTTACTCTTATGATCAGCTATGATGTGCATCTGACATTATTAAATATGATAAAATTAAAAATATTTCAGGCTTCGTTTTCGAAGAAACTACTTTTTAGAGACACAATACGATATACAAAAGTTTCTAGCAAGTTTATTGGTCGAGAAATCTCGTTGAAATTGGATTTTCAAAAGAAAAACTCATTATTTCTGTTATATTTCCCATAATGTCGAATAAATGTCCCATAATTTACAATATCGGAACGGATTCAAAAACAACATCAGCTCACAGTATTGAAAAAATACACATTGACTTTATGAAATATTTCACAAAAAATTAAGTTTTAATTGCTGTAGAAAAACTAGTCGAGTACAATCTGTATATATAATTATAATATAAGTATCAGTTAATTTTCATCCAGAATCACGGAGGAAAAATGGTATTGAATGTTGTCAATATCCTTTCCGGAAGCAAAAATACAGGTGATCTTGTTTCATATGAGTATTTCACCCACATTTCATATGTTTGACTTTTCATATATATCTCAAGGTTCATGAACCTTTGATTGAAAACAGAAGTTTCGCACATTTTTGGTTTTGTGATATTGGAAAGCTCAAGACATTTTTGTTGAATCAATATTATCGGTATCCAGGTCGTTTATTTGTTGATGACTCTTCAGATTTTTCAAAGACTATTACTTACAAGTAAATATCGATTGATCTAGCTCGGATTCGTTTGCCATCAACGCTGATGTGTCCCAGAGATTATTTTGTTTTGTAAATCAACAAACAATTGGAGAATACTTCAAATCAAATATATTATTTCTCCGACTACACTGTATACTCGTCTTCTCTTTCCATTTAGATATAGAAAATTCATCTGGCAATTCATATTTTCACGGCAACAAATTATGTCAATAATAATAATGCAGAGAAAATTTAAACTTAGGGTGACAGTAGCCTGCAATTCAATAATAAAAAAATTCAAGCAGATTTCTACAAGATAGGTAGATGTGGAAAAACACTTCATTATAATATTGGGTTCACAATATCTTTAGACATGTCAATCAATTTATTGAGTGACAAAGTAGAAGGAAAGTTTTATTAATAACTGCAAAAGTAACTTCTCAGAAACTTTTAAGCACTGTTTGAATCAATTTTGTGCCAAAATACATATAATACTGATAATGATAAATCAAGATACCACTGATAATTTTATCATTTTTCAACAAGATGATTTGAATTTCGGGCACCCTATAAATGATTAAAATGGTAACACAAATAACACAAATACATATAACTAGGGTTATTTGTTATGGAAAAAACATTTAAGTCTGTATGAATTTATAGAAGATTTCAATAACAAAAAAAAACCTTCAATTCAAATAATAATCGACTTTCACCAATGAAGGAATTTAATTATCAAGAAAATTATCTTGTTTATTGATTCTACTATAATATAAATGTGGAATATGAATATTTCAGTTATAAGTCAGTAATAAAATAGTTTTCATCGCAATTGAAAATGTGCATCTTGCTTATGCAAAAAATCAATTTTGGAATGAAACGAATTTCACATTAGTGAAAATTTCAAATTAATTATTCAATTCCAACCTCAACAAATTGAATATTTTTCTAGAAGCCCAACAAGTGAAAAGTGATTTCAAAAGTTAATTTTCGTAGTATTTGTACTATTTTTTTCTATTCAAGTTTTCCTTCTAGGAAGTGAGTAAATATAATTTTATTATCTTTATTATACTTATATATTACGATTTCTATAACGGAAATTGGTTAATGAAACGCCAAATTTGTTTTAATTATTCCAAGAAGGCCCTTAACGAACTAATTCATTCACGACAATGAATATTCCAACCTTCAAAACATTTTTCAAGTTGACTCCAGTACTCGCTTCGAATTTTCTTTCAATTCGTCTATCGACTGCAAACGGGTGCTCCGAAATGATCGAAATAAGTCTGAATATTGTATTGAAAAGACATACATATGTATGAAAAATGAGAATATTCAGGACATTCTGGTGAATGCCTACCGCAAAACAATGAAAAATTGTCCTCTACTGTTTTTTTGTAATTATAGTTTTGTACTGAAACTGACATCAAGTGAAACAAACAAGAATAAATCACCAACTGAAGAAAATCAACTTCGTTCACAAATTTATGTTACAAGATTGTCGACTGTGTACCTGAAGAACGTGATAAATTGTTACCATCTTCCGTCTTCGCTGAAAATTTCCATTCTTTCTATCTCGCAAAAATATCATCAATAATACAGACATCGCCAATAAGCGATGATAAATCTCCTCGATATCGATAATTCGATATATGGCAAGGTGAAAGATTAATTGTTCGCCAAAGTGCATTTCCAACTTTTCCAAGAAACTATTTTCTCGCTGGAACTGTTTTTCTCGGTTTCTGCCAGCAATGAAACAAATACCACTTCGGTGAAATATATGAATGCCATAAAGTCTTTTGGGTGGGTGGCTTGATGTGGGTCTGATTAATTTCGACTTTCCCGGTGCTTAATGCTGCTGAACTATGATCATTACCAGCAACACACAGCTAACTATGCGTACCTGGTTAAGGGTTTTGCGGTGAGGTCGACCCGTGAAATATATATATTGCGTTATTTGGTTTCTTGGAGGAGGTGGCGGTACGGACACTTGGATGATACCGCACACTCCCAGATGATGAAGGTGATAATAGTAGATCGTCAGGAATTAATATTTGAATAAAGGACTAGTTTGGCATTCAATTAAAATAATTTTATGATTATTATAGGATAGTTGCCTGTCGACTATAGCATATATCTGTTTCATTTGCAGGAATAGTGCTAAGATTTTAACATGGAAATAATAATAATCTTTATTGAAATAGGTAACCTAATATACATATCTATGAGT
>WOGN01002905.1:0-16011 GCA_015342105.1 Leptinotarsa texana
GTATGAACAAGTCATACACTACAGAACCTTTTGGGAAGTCCAAAAGACAAAGTCGAGAATTCGGAAAAGTCTGGAATTTACGAAATCGAATGTAAGGACTGCGATGCAAAATATTATGGATAGACAAAAAGATCTATTAAAGTGAGATATAGGGAACACATAGCACACTTAAAATATGGAAGACCTGAAAAATCAGCAGTCGCCCATCATATTTTGCAACAAAACCATTCCATAGGCTTCATTTCATTAAGATTAGTTAGACAAATTAACAACAACAGGCAACTAGATGCCTATGATAATGTAGAAATAAGTAAACATAATAATATTATTATGAATAACGACACCAGACCAATACCAAATAGCATACTATATAGCTTGTTATATTGTTGGGTTTATGGATCAATACATAATGACACATTGTAAATATATTTAGATATGCAATATTGTGAAATGTATTTTCATAAAGCTAAAAATTGTTTTACATATAGTTATAACATTTAAACATTACACAAGGACATATTGTAAAATAATAGATAAGGCTAATTTAGGTGGTATACCTGTATGGGTGGTATACTCGTATATCTGTATAGCATTAATAGCTTCAGTTTCGTGAAGTTTCTTTCCAGTTTTATCTTCCTCTTGAAGATAATTACTTGGTGATCGAAACACGTGTCGTGGTGTTAAAAATAAGGATTTGGTGTTGGGAAAAAAACTCCAGTAATATTCATTACCACACCAAAGGTTCCAAACAGTACATCTTAAGTATATATTCAGGTAACAAAAAAGATTCGATTGAATGTAATCAATAATATGATACCATCTAGAATCCTTTTCACGAAAAACAACGTGAAATTCTCATAAGAACGTTGATTTGTAATGACATTCATATCAAGTATTGTAAGTCGGAAAGAAAATCAATTGATGAAAATAATGAATAATATGTATACGCAAAAAATCGTAATATATGTGGGAACGACAACAAAAACACTGCGTTCGTTACTTCATCGCCTTCGATATTGTCTACCGCACTCATAGACGAAACATCATGTTTTAAAATCGGCAATCCAAAGCCAACAAACCCAAAAAATTACTTTGACTCAATAGGTGAAATGTTGATAATGAATAAGCAAATTGAATCAGAAATAGAAATGGAAAAAATATTGGTACAAAAAATGGAAGAGGAAAAAATAAAGCGAAGCTGCTTCACGACGATTTTTTTTCACTTGTTTCTAGTATTTTTTCAATAACTCATCCATGTGAACTTCAAATCAGCTGATACTTCTTCAAACAATGAAACTCGATATTGGCCAAAAAATATTTCCTTATCAACCATTGGTTATATCAATCATGATATCAAGTTACTGTGTCATCTTAGAAAACATGATCATAAGTTACAATGAGGACATTGGTCGAACTTGGAAATGGCGTTGAACGTTACTGTTTAGGTGAAGACTAACGGCGTTGGGGGATACCGTTTCATTCATCAAAAACGAAAATTGTAAAAAAAAACGTTTTGAACATTTCATCGTAGGGTGGATTTGAATTGTTATAATATAACAATTCATCTACAGTTTTTGAATTGAAACTCGAATAAGAATATACATTTTTAACATCAATTTCAATATAAATAAACCCGTGAACAGATTAGTTTGGAATGAGAAAAGTCAACTTAATGGCGCGATTCATATTGTTCATGCTGTGATAGAATTCATGATTGTTGACTGCCATGCTAACTGCAGAACAGAATTCAGAGAGCGGTTTTTCATTCATATATTCATTCATTAATGTATCCCACTATTTACATTGACTTGATTCATTGCCATGTGTTATACCCTAGTGACATCACGATTATCACGAATACGAAGAAACATCGAAATACATCCAAGTAGATACATTCATTTACCATTGACAAGTTTTCAAATCTATAATTTGAAATTGGGCATCTAGTTTGGTTTCTCAAAACTTTTTTCCCGGGCGAAAGTAACTATTTTCGCTAATATCTAGGCAGAGGCACTATAACTTCACAAAGAAACCGGCTTTGAGAAAAAGGTGAAACAAAACTCAATTACTTCGTGGTTATGTTCTCCTGTGCACATCACATTTTCCCGCTCACGGTCGCCAAAGGTCACAAAGTTACCGGAAAATCCTCTGAAGATTCTGCGAGAGGCACTTATCACACCACTTTCACTTGTGAACTGACGCTACGTTATTGTCGGAGATGAACTAAAAAAATGCCAACCACGTTTGTTACAGTATTCTCGCACGAACTAAACATGAATGAAATTGGACGGACATACGTGTTGGTTAGAGGATTTCTTGAGCCCACGTTGGACGCCCTCGCGATTTCTACGTCATGGCGTCGTCATGGTTAACTCTGTAGTTAGATTTGATATAGCAGGTCTCTCACAGTATCACAATAAATGGTGGGCTGAGTTTTTATTTTAGGCATGGAAGGTGGTTTATGTCGATCAAATCAGATCGAAAAGCAGTCTTTGCTCCCACAGTGATTTCTTAGATACATTTTTTTATATGTTGTGTCTTCTGTACACGAATGGAAGTAAATAAAATTTTCGACTGAAGAATGAGTGTTGGTTGAATATCAGAAATAAACACGTTGCAAGATTAGTCAATAAATTGCTAACAGCAGTAACACTTAAAATTTTTCAAAATAAGTGGATATATCGATATATGAAAGTGTTCCTAAAGTTATTGAATACAAATTGTGGAAATGTGACCTGCAGTTATTATTTATTGATTGTTTTTCACAAAATTGTTCTCTACCAGCATTTATTCATCGGTTTCAATGAAAACATAGCGTTATAATATTTTAGGATTGAACCTAAAGTAATTTTTCTTTACTCAATTTCTGTAGGAAAAATTTTCTTGGATTTAAATATTCGGTATTCATGAAACACTCCATTGTGATATTTTCACTGAACAGTTTTACAAAATCGTAACACTTATTTCGTCATACAATGACTTCTTCGGGCGTTCAAAGTGTTTTTTGAATACGTTATGTAAATATTCCGTATCATTGCCATACAGCAGATTCATCTCTTTTAGTGTTTTATACACAAAAAGTTGCTGCAAGCATTCGACATATTCGTAATTCAAAGATATCTGAAAGGTGCTGATGAGGAGATGAAGACTATTATCTTGATTCGAAATCCTCGGAGGTCCACCTGGAGATTGCAATCTTATATTGATACTTTTTCATATATTATCCATGATAATGATTAAACAATTTTCACAAACATGAGAAATGAGAAATGTTTGTGAAATTTGTTCAATTTTTATCATGGATAGTGTGACTGACTTTCATAAAGTAACAGGTCAGTTCATAATAATTTTTCATATTTGATCTTGTGAATTATATGCATTTGAATTACATGACGAATATATGGTATAGACAGAAACTTTTGTGGAATATATGTTTTTGTGAAGAGTTTTTTGATGATATTTTCAATTTTTTCCTGCTTTTCGAGTTGAATTTATTGATAAATAATTATCAATCCAAAAACATTCCACAATAAACTAATATCCCCATAAAATAATTTCTACTACTAAACCCTCAGGAATATGTGTTCATGATTCCATCTGAGGGTAAAACTTCATCAATGGAAATCACTAAAGAATATAATGAGATCCTTTATTTTGGTACTAGACAGAACGTCAACAATTTGAACATTCTGAAACTGAATGGATATTGAAAATGTTCCAATTGTGCTCATGTAACAAAACGTTGGGAGTAATTCAAAAAGTCAACTCAAACAAAAAATCGTAATCCGATCACTCACTATACCAAGTTATTGGATCTTATTCAAACAATACTCAATAAAAAGTTCTGTTATTTCAAATAAAACCAAGGTAAACAGTATCTAGTATAAACAAGGATTACTGAATCTGTTCACTCACCCCGTAAATTACTGAAATCCCTCCACTTTCAGCCACTTTTGTGTGTGGGCAACAATTTGAACACTGATTCGTCCCACTTGGGAGGTTTGACTTTATTTTCAACCGAGTTGTTCCGAGCGTTAGATTTCCTTCCTGCTAATTAGGTGGGTAGATATAAACGCGGTTTTTGGCACTGATCGCTATTTGTTACGTCATCGATGATCAGCGTCTCCTAGAAAGGTAGTATTTTCAAGCTTTCGTGTTGATACGTAACAGACAGGGCCGTATAGTAAAAATACCATTTGTTAAATTCAAAAACAATTTCGATGAAATATTATTGTGGTATTTCTATTAAAAAGGAAAATAAATGAATGATACACAACTAAATTCAATTTGTTGACAATATTCCGGAAAAGGTTTGATTTGAGTTTTGTAAAGCACTTACAGTTGCTCAGCAAGTTCATCGACAGAGCAACAGAATTTGTATGCCCTGATGTCATTTCTAGTTCTTACATATTTATTCTTGAATGTTGCTAGGATTTTCATAACATTCAATCCTGATCACAATCACCTCAAACCAAAATTGGTTTCACTCTCTTCATTAAGGAATGAACATTCTATTTTGCCAAAGATGAACGTTTGCTGACATCGGCGATGAACATTATTGGATATCTTGTCTTTTCAAAAAGACTGTTGCCATTCATTTAGGAAGGTAAGAAGGAGAACCATTATTAATTAGTTTCTTGTAAAAGCCAGGAGTGAAGACGATCTGGCCAACGACAACATCGTAAGTTCAATTAGTTGATGGCTTTAGAAACATCAAGTACAATAGACAACACTTTCGATGTTGTCTGATTATATTGTTTCAAAGATATATATGTATGAAGAGCAGCCGATTCCGGATTTGTTTGTCGAGAGGCGGACCGTTCTTATCCCAAAAAATGAAAACTTGTCGATTCCTAAGAATTACAGACTGATAAAATGCCAAAATTCGAGTTTTATTATATTTACGAGCATCTTATACACACGAATCCTCCTTAGTTAACCGAATATTTGAACAAATATATGGGCATTGAGGGTGGAAGGAAGGAGTTGCTGGATGTGAAAAGGAACTGCTCATCGATAGATGTGTAACGCAGGACTCGATACAATATCATCATAACCTCTTTATGGCCAGAATCAATTATCGTCAAAAACTTGATACAATATTGAGTGAGCTCATTTTGCATCTGTTAAGATGCCTTGCAGTACTCGACAAGAAATTAAGAGTCCTTGAACATTATCACTCTGGCGGAATCGCTTCACCATAGCATCTGGTCACGATAGAGTTCAAACAGAAAAACAATGTTTCGGAATGATTTTCTCGGTCCCTTTCATTTCTAAATCTCACTATTGCCATTTTCCGTTGCGCTCAAAAGTACTCGAGGGTATAACTGGGGCGCCCCTGGAAACCGGAGGCATAAGGTCACCCATATGTTTTATTTGTATGGTCTCGAACTCAATGCTTGTGGAGAAAAGAAACTTAAGCAAAAGGTGGTAGAAGAGTACGCACATGCTATCGGTATGAAATTCGACATAGACAAATGTGCAACAGTCCATATCAAAAGAGAACGATGCGGGGCAGAGACAATGTGCAGCTCGTAGGTCGAAGAATTCTGCATCATCTCGATACTTACCACGGGGTGGAACACCGTCACTCACATATGACAGCACAAAAGAAATCTCTCCACGGCAATTGTCAGTACAAATTTCGACAGATATGATCTTCAAAACTGTAGGGGAAGACTAAAGTTGCTACTACAAATATGCTACTTATTTGAAGCAAAGAAATGGACTGGAGATGACTTGTATCACTTCTACGTAAATACCTCAAAAATTATGCACCTCCATAGGAAATCCCAAATCGTCTGTTCCATGTTTGTACTTCCCTCGACAATAGGTAGGCCGTGAACTTTTGAGTTTGGAGTCCCTAAATGACAGAATGGTTACGGATGGAGTCTGTAAAATCATCTGGTGTTTGGATCCCCTTCTCTGTATGGTCAGCTTTCATGAGCACGACAATATTCGTTATGTGGGTCACGTGGTTTTTAGATCAAAAATAATGTTTCGTTTATTACATCAATTCAAAGTACAAGATCCTTGGAACCATGAGTCACTCACCTCATGGTGTAGGGAGTGATTATTGGTCGAAAATGACGGTGCATTCTCCGAATGTGACGGAGCTTCGGAGACATGGTTAGAATGGCGTACTTGACTTTCAAGGTCGAAACACTAATAATAATATGTGCTTATCTTGTATTTGCTCATATACAGCATCCAAAAATAGTGAAATGTTTTGTTTAACTGAAATCATTTTGGCGGACCCACTTCAACATAACTTCTGGTCAGGCTTGAGTCCAAATAAAACATATTAATATCAGAGGATGACTTTCCCTATCTCATCCTTTTCTGCATACACTGTTGTCATTATCTGTTGTGCTCAGATATACTCGAAGGTATAACCTCAGGCCACCCTCAGAAAGTCACTCATTTTATTCATTTTGTTGACCTTGAACTTTATGCCTAACGGGAAATCAATCTCCATCTGGCCTTGAACATGGTGAACAAAAAAACGCATACTGTTGGTATGTAATAGTCGGAGAGAATGTGAGGCCTTAAATTGAAATAACCTGCATCACCGCGTGTCTGATAGACGTATACTTATCTCGGAGTAGAATAACCCTACTTTTTGACGAACTACTGGTGAAAAGTATCATAACAAACTCCAACATATCTGGTCTTTGGAATTGTCGAGTAAGAACAATCCTGCTACTATAAATAAGTTCATAGATCGTTTGGATCTCACTTCATTCGTTTGGGGTAGTGAAGTAGGCTCGGCAGGAGCTGTACTCGTTGTGAAGACTCAAAAAATTATGCATTAACATAAAAGTTCACATCTCGAATCGTTCGTTTCACGGATATACTTTTCACAACATGAGGAATGGAGTTTGGAGTGTCTACATGACAGAATGATAGTGATTGATGACTTCATATGGAATTCATATCAATTTGGTTTAGTTTTCGAAACTGAAGGGGGTATTCAAAACTCTGTCGATGAATTGGATCCCTTTGGAGCTCACCTTTATTCCCTAGGAACGAGTGAGCTGACGTCCTATACTAGTTGCCTCATCACGTCCTACCAAGATGGTATCCTCAACACCTCAATCTACCGTAATCGTGTGAAGTTTTCATATGTTTCTCACATCAGGAATAGGGCCTGTCACGAAGGCTTGAGACTCTAATGAACTTGCTCGCGACATGGTTAATATATGTACTGTCAGCCTGTTCACATATCAATGTGACCCTGAACTTGCATTTCTATGTTATTACCGAGGCATCGATGTTCTTTTATGTTTCGAGGGATGAAACCCGTTGTAGAGGTTATGATGCAGTTTCTGTCAACCATCAGACTAATACGAAATTCATCATGTATATAGTTTTTACCTCCGGTTGAGGTGAAAATAGAGAATAAAAAATGAGAGAAACTCCACAGACTTCAACTAAACCAGAGGTTCCCAAACATTTTTTCAATCATAGACCACTTTCAAAAATTTTGCTGATTTTGGTGGACCCCCAGCAACTACATTTATAACATCATTCCAAAACTCGGCAAAAAATGTGAAGATTACTTGTAGCTATACACTCTTCAGTGCGAATAGATCTAGCTATAGAAATTTTCACCGCGAATTAACATTTTCCGGACAAAAAGTGAGAATTGATTGGTTAATTAACTGATTGATTGTGCTGTGAGTGTATGTCAAAAAAGTCATTCCATACAACTTTACTTTTTCAACATCTACTCATAGAACAAGAAACCAATCTCACTTATTTTAATTAGAAATCTTCTCATTTATTTCAATATGTAATTATTACACTACTCAGTCGTAATTCAAGATTTTGATGGGAGGGATGTACTGGTTGATGGATTGACAGCAAATTATCAATACTTGGCTTCAGTTTTGTTAGGAATAACCGCAAATCTCTCCGTTTTGTGATATTCAATCTGCTCCTTTTTTTGTTAAAAGGTTTGTAACGGCACTGACAGTTTTTTCGACGAGTTATGACTAAGGAAATGCTATCAGAAGTTTTCTCGATATTTCCCATAGTCCAGGATATGTCTCGGGTATTTCTACCTGTAGCCAAAATGTTTGATACCCTCAGCTGCTCACCAGTACTAAGTTCGAGTAGCTCCTTTTGTAATATCACATTCTCGACACGTTGTACTGAATATGGAATTTGCAAGTTTTTACATGATACAGTCGCTGAGCCTTTTGAAATATTGTCAGCCTATATCGATGAGTAAAGTCAAGCCAACATTTCAGTTATTCACTATCGAAACAAAATACATTTTCGTGGATACCAACTCACGAATTGTGAACCCACATTTTTTGGTCATGCCAACGTAGGCCCTCATCGAGTCTCTCGTGGACCCCTGGTGGTCCTTGTGAACCACTTTGGGAATCACTGAACTAAACTATTTCGTCAAGATCATTTCCACTTGCCTCAGTTAAGCATGAATCTCAATCAGAAAAACACAGAGAGCTTTGATTTTTTCTACTCAGGGCATACCAGTCTCAGACTGAATGATCAACCCTCTTCATGATTATTGATTGGTACTGCCGCCTCGCCCTCCGAATGTATGGGAACTTCGGTAACCAGCGCAAACCTATTGGGTAGGAAAATAATAAAAATAATAGGAATTTGATCAAACTCAGCAATAACAATACAAACTATGGTAAATCTTATACAATGAGATGGACATACTCAGAATAATTCTTGGTGATTCAATTCCGCTGATGACTGAGACTTCATTCATTTGAACTTTTTTTCCAGATTTTCTAACAACGAAAAACTTTATAATTGCCTATATAATTGCCCATTTTCATTTATAAAAAAAATCTATCCCGGATAAAAAATAAATCATCCAAGTCAACTCAACATCAGCATTCATATTGAAATTTTACGAGTATGTATATGTATCGAATGATATATGACAAATTAGGGGGATCCAGAGAATTCCATTATAATGCTTCTCCGAATTGCACAAAATTTCAGTAAATTAGATGGCTACCACAAATATCGCAGGAAAGTTTCATTATTTCAGATTGGATAAATAATGGAGTCACAGAACATAACATCTTTAATTCCATTGGCTCAAGATGTGGTTATATGGAATAATTAATGTCTACTGGAAACCATGAAAGGTTAAGGAAGGTCTTGTGCTAGTTGAATTTTCAGAAATGTAACAACCTCATCAGGAAGATGAGGATATATGATTCTCACGAATGTAATAATAAATAATTATAATGACTGGTCTTTATTTCAAGTGGCGAAATGCAATATCATCATTATTATCATAACATTGTTGAGAAGAACTTTGTGGATATGATTCTTTGGGTAAAAATTCACAAGAAAAATGGTATTATTGAGAAAACGGAAATGATTTGTTGATTTTCTAGAGAAAGTCAGTTACGTATCATGTTTCCCTTCATACGAACTACTTTTACAGGGACATACTCGTGGAATAGTGACAAAGTAAAGAAAACGATAAATTAATTTTTCACCGATGACCTATTGATGACCTATGACTGTAGTGGTGCATTCCAGATTTTGCATACACCTGAATATAAAATTCATGGAAAGTGTTTCAGAGAGATTAGCAAATTATTCAATTATTAATATATTCTATATATCATGTTTTGTGTTGTCAATTATAATAAAATGAAAATGTTGAAATGGAATTAAATTCATGGTAAGTTTTGTGGGTGTGTATTGTAAGTAAACACCAAAATGGCATCATCGGGATATGACCAATACCGAGAAATTGGATGATGAAACATATGTGAAGTTCTAGCGTGTGTTTTGGATTGAATTCATTTCACGCATTTCATTCTTCGGTCAACCTAAAATAATTGAGTGAGTTATATAGTTATTCCCAATGAAATTTCATGAATAAATAATTTGTTTAGTATTGAATCCATTTTATTTTTGAATCGTTCTGCTAATATAATTTTCAATTCAGAAACAGCGAAAATTCCAGAACATTTACCTAAACCATACACAGCAAAATTAATATTTTCAATCAGGTAACAATTTTCAAAGATGAACTCAATACTTCAGTGTGAAGAAATATATTTTTATTCTACATTATGTTCTCAATTTCTCACGAAAATTTCTACTGGAATTAATGAGCCCTACTTCGTCTCTGCAGAAAGCATCTGTGATGTCATTGCTTTCGCAATTTCGATGTAATTATGTGTATATTTCAGTCAGATATTCTGGACGAAACAAGATGATTATAGAACTGATGCCAAGACATTCGTTTGCGGTGGAGAAATCGACAAAAATAGACTGTTGGAATAGAAACAGAGATTTGTAAACAGATAAATTTTTCTGGCACGAATAAAGTATTATTTATCCGAATTCTTGGTCATGTCAAATTAACTTATATTTCAAGAGATTATTAGAATTCTTCACAATACATGTGATGGAGACTTGAAATGTTATGCCCAACGACTAACTCACTGGTATATTCCCCAATATTTTGACAATAATGATGAATTAGTCAAAGACCAAATAACGCCCAATTCTCGCAATTAGGCTACTATACTTTTTGTATGAATTATGACAGGAATATTCTAAAATAAATTTCAGTTGTAGAAGATATTCCTGATGAGCGGATGTAATTTTTCCGTTGATGAAAAGATTATTATTCCAAAAATATTCATACACCAAATGACGTAAATGACGGAAGTTTCAAAATGAGCGAATAATTCAAGAATGGAAGGAAAAATCAGACTGGTAAATCACTAAAATCATTTTCAGGAAGGAAAACTGTGTTTCTATTGAGAAAACAGTACATTAATTTCATTTTAAGAAAGAAATACTCACCCTTGGTAAAATAATGATAGCTGCGAAAGAAAAACGAGTTATGATTCCAATGATAGACATGAATAAATGGTGGAAAACTTAAAAAAAACCTAATTTTTGCTGGTAAAAACAAAACAGAAAATCGTTTCTAATCAAAAATGATGAGATTATCTGCTGAAGGAGACATTACTCAATGCGGATAAGAGAGTTTCGGTGAGAGAATGAAAATATTAATTATCTGGACGGAACCGTTGGAAATATGTAGCGAGATTAAACATTACAAGTTCACGTCAAACATTGAAAAAATGACTAATTTTTACCTTCATTGGAAGTGTTGATGGTTTTCTTCAATACGGTTTGTTGATATTTGAATTGAAGTATTCCGGTGACTATCATGAACGGTGATGTGTTTTAATAATATTTTGAGCAAATGTTGGTCTTTATTCCACCTAACTCATTGATTGTGAAGGATAATGCAAGTTATTATTCCAGAAAAGTTGAAGAAAAACCAATTTACGAATAAAGAAAAGAGGCTTACACAAAAAATACCATTTGACGAAAGTCTGATTGAAAATGAACTATACTATAATTGGAAAATATTAGGCACTAAATTTTCAGAAATGAGTGACGTTTTTGCCTTAATCTGTCTCTTGCACTGCCAGACAAAAATTATACTAAATAGATGAGAAAAAATATATCCAATTCAAAATTTTTATTCGATTCAGATTTTCATTAATTATTTACATCATATAAATAACTAATCGAGTGCTTATCTGTATTAATCAAAAAGTCGAAAATTAGACCCGAGCATAGAATATGTTTGTATTGTGTCTATTATCTCAATTTGGATGCATCCTTACGACTGTAGAAAACAAAACAAATGTTTTTATATTAAAGGTTACATAGTATAGGAAGGAAGGAGTGAGAGCGGGTATTTCATGAATGAATACTCCTTGGAATTTTTATATGATATGATAAATTTGTGTCAGTTTTGTACTAGGGACTTCATGAGATATTGTTAAAAACTGTTGCATTTGCTAGGTATAATTTTATTTATTTGAGAAAAGTGTTTATATATTTTTCGGAAGTGCTGGGAGCATATTGTAGAGTTTTGGACTAGAAAAGAATAAAAATAAGTGTGAGTCTTTTGAAACAATGCTAGTTGTATTTTTTCGGTGAATCTACTTACTTTGGATTAACATTGGTCATATTTTTCAATGTTTGAATGGATCCACGTCAGGCTTTGGAAAGTATATAAGGATTTGATATTTAGTAATTGATATTTAGTAATTTGGTTTCAGTGTATAGAGAATGCGTTGCATGCATCTGTGTTTCTAGAATATTATTTTCAATAAAGTATTTTGCACTGTTTGCATGCAAGTTATTGTACTATGAAATGTTCTACCCCAAGATATTATACAATATCGTATTACCGACTCAGCTAAAGTGTATAACACATTCTCAATTTGTTCCTATCTAGAATATTTCGTAGGTTGAGGGAGTTGTAAATAGGGTAGAAAAGGGTAATGGGTATCACTTAAGCAATAATTGAAATGAATGGATGAAATTGAACTCAATTTTTATTGCAACCGCCTCATAACAAAATAAACTCAACTGGCTATAATTTGAGATCAGTTATACTCACTTTAGTAATCATCCTTGGGAAACATAAAAGTATAAAAAATAAACTATTTTGATTATCATTGCACTGAGGTAAGGGTAATTGTGGTCACCTTGTGGGCGATGAGGATCATACAAAAATATGATACAAATCGCAAACATAAACCCTTGGCCGACTCCCACCCCATACAAACTGCGTGAGCCCATAAACCACATGAGATACACCTGTATATAACCTCTTTATTTTGGCCGAATTCGTTGCAGATTGAGCACGTATCATTCCCTGCGTCGCCAGCATCATCTAGATCATCGTCTTGGCATAAATCATCAGTAGCCACGTCTGAAAGAGAGGTATCATTCGATTCCTGGAGAACCTTCTACTTTACTCTTTCGGTTCCCTTCTTCGGCACATAAGTATTCTTTCCTTGACCCTTGCCCTTAGTTATATATTTTTTCCCTTATCCTTGGCTGGGCAGACTGTTTTACTGCATGTATGCAGAGGTAAAGAGAGTATATGGATGTGATTGAATTTGAAGAATTCAAACACAGGAAGCGAAATATGACTTGCTTGAT
Organism: Leptinotarsa texana; assembly: GCA_015342105.1. Taxonomy (NCBI): domain Eukaryota; kingdom Metazoa; phylum Arthropoda; class Insecta; order Coleoptera; family Chrysomelidae; genus Leptinotarsa; species Leptinotarsa texana. Next base: position 12,997 of record WOGN01002905.1, read on the forward strand.
TGTCTGGAATCAGCAAAACAGATACTCATCAATTCAGCCGTCGTCTGAGCACTTATAAAGAGCTCCTATTGGCCCATCTTTCTCGAAAAGTGGACTCAGCTTTTTGCGAGGAAAAATAGGAAACATAGCTGGGATGAAATCTACCGGCAGCGTTATTGCACACATTAACCTGATGTTTTTTTCTCACTCCCAACTTGTGATCGAACCCACTCTTCTCTGTCATCTAGCTGAAAATATTTCGGGGGCTTGGAAAATGGTAATTACCAGGTATACTGTTTTTTGGACAAATTTATGTTTTGCCATCAGTTCGCCTAGCAGCTGATGAAATATCTGCAATTCTTTTTATTGAATGCCGTAATTTGATTTATGCTGGTAGCTTCTGATTTTATAACAGATATACCATTTCTGTCCATAAAAGATACCAACCAATCACGACCAGCCATTTTGAAGACTGATTGAAATTGTGTTTTAAGTTCATGTTTTCGGCATATTCAAATGTTACTTTTTATTTCTGTAGATGTGCATTCATAGACAATATTCGCCATCTTCCCTAGACGTGGCGCCAAGTAATTTTTTTATTGAATTTTTTCAGTAGACTCGAGAATGCAATATTCGAAACAGCGGCTTTTCGTATAGAAAACCCATATTTTTCAATAAGTTTCAACGCTTTTTCCAAAGTGCCAGTTGACCAGTAAGCTTTTGTGATAGTTTTAACTCTTACTTTCAGCATTTAAAATCAGAATAACAAAATTATATTATGCATTTTCATTGCGGGAAATCGTGATCACCAGTGGGCATCCGATCCTCATTACCCACAAGTATTTTATGAAGAAAAAAATAAACACAAAATATATATAATTGGATTGGAGTATGATATTTGATACACTGAATGTACAATTAAAGGCGTGAAAAAGTCACATGCTAGTAGATCAATAATTAGAATACTTACCGTTTATTTTGCGTCTATAAAAATCTATATCGGCGAAATCTACATCGTCTCAATTCTGGCGCGGCGCGCTCGCAGAACTAGCAGAAGGGGGGCAGAGCGAAGCGGGGACAGCAGTAAACGCGTTGATAGCGGTTATAGAGTTATGTTGGTGACTACCATTTCCCCCTGATTCTCATTACTCGGTCTTCCCCTAAGCTTTCTCAGTCTTTTTGTGACTTGACTTATGTATACATCCCTCCTGAATTGCTAGTTCAGCATAACACCCAAATATTTGATAGTTCAGGTCTTCTATTAGATCACATGTTCATGGTGAGTCGGATCTCGAAGTTTCATTTTTTGTTCTTTGTAGCCGATCACTGTTTTGCAAAGAAAATGTCATAAACTTTGTCTTACTAGTATTCAAGGTCAGTAGATTATAATGTAGCCACGTCTTAAACATTTGGAACCCATCTTCAGCAAGTTCATAGACATTTTCCAATGATTATCCTATATTGCCAGTACCTGTGTCATCAGCATAGCGGATGAGGTGACCATAAAAGTGGATCACTTCTGTGATAATGTCTATATATATGAGAAAGAGAATTGGTCTAAGAATAGTTTCCTGAGGAACGCCAATAGTGACTTCTTGTAGGGTACCCAACTATCCAATCAATTTCAAATCTTTGTGATCTATTTGCTTAATAATTCTATAAAACTTCTGGTGTCTTATCTCGCACTCCATATGTATACAGTGCATTCTATTTTAAACGAGCAACCCTAATTAACTTTTGGTACAATGATTTTCAGGAAAAATAAAGAAACACGTCAACAATAATAAACAGGCGGACACATTTCAACATATTCACAATTGACATTACTTCAACTATCGCTCCTACAGAGCATGTCATCAATTTTTTTTTTCAATGGATCACCCTATATTATTTCGCATTATCACATGTGATGAGCAGATTTCAACAAAGTATGAAACATATGGTCTAAAGCTTATGGTTCGGCAGCTATAAATTATTTAAGTTAAAATGAGCCACCCTGAATAACTTTAGAAACAATGATATAAGAGGTCAACAATTATACTGGATGCACCATTTTGAAATATTCGGTTTAAAGACAAATATGAAAGCAATAAATGAGAAAAAGAATTTTTTTATTAATTTTCGAATCAAAATTTGATAACTGGACAATGAAAAAAAAAACAATTTTTTGTAGTAAATCTACAAAAACGTTTTCACCAACTTTCATAAAATGTTGCAAATAAGCTTTCATTATCGCCCTCACATGGTTGAGAATCTCGGGAAATATTTCTCTGGAATGGCTCATGATATTCTCTCTTGAATCTTCTAATGTTGTTGATTTTATATCATACACTTTAGACTTCAGACAAATGACCACACAGAAAGAAATCTACAGAGGTGAGATCCGGGGACCATGACGGTCATTCTGTAGAACCTCTTCTGCTAATCCAGCGACCAGGAAAATGATTATCGAAAAATTGTCGCACTGGAGCTCCATAATGGAAAGGTGCATTATCCTGATGAAAAACTATTTCGTTTTCGATGCAAGGTACATTTGGTACATTTTCAAATATTTATCACTGGTCGAATTATTATTGATTAAAAAAAAATGCTATGATGTGGTCACCCAAAATTCCTGCCCGAACATTAATTTTATACAAGAAATTATGAGGCAAGTTCAGTGAGACTTTCACAAAACTCGATACGTCTATCGAAGTCATCTTCGTTCAATTTACGAGCTAGTTTAATCTTATATGGATGAAATTTGATTTCATGAGGGATTTTGAAAATATTTGTACGAATGATTTCTGATTCTTGAGATAACTTAGTGAGAGATTGCGAATTTTCCATTAGACTAACGTGCCCCAAAACTACAGTACACATAGCTTCATCGTTGACAACTCCTGAACGGTTATGCTTTTTATTACATCAGTTCGGACTTCCATTGTCTAATCTAATATAAAATGATTTGAAACCCTGAAAAAACAATTACAAAATCATTAAGGTTAACCGAAAATAACAATTTTATTAAACAAAAACTGAATTTACTAAAAATTA
>WOGN01002906.1:0-16011 GCA_015342105.1 Leptinotarsa texana
TTCTGTGAAGATTCCTGCACTGACGCCTGTCGGATATAATCCAACGCCCTTCGTGGTATTAGCCAAGGGAATAGTTGTTTTCTGATAGGCGTCAGTCCATTCAACCTACTGTGTGGGTATATCGAAACTGGCTTGAACATTCAAAGTTCATTTCTTTAGATTTCAAAACAATATTCCTATGAATGTCATGACATGAGTATATTTATCTCTGCCGTGACATAAAGTTTTAATGTTGTGAATGAAATAATAACTTCATCTAATTCAGTATGCAGAAAGGTGTTGATGAGGTAATAAGACAAGTGTCTCATTCCGAAATTTCGAAGTCCGCCATTAAGGATGATATAGGTTTATGTAACTGAAATTTCATATCGTAACTCTTTCATATATTATATTATGTACCTTTCCTATATTTTCCACATAAGAACTTGCTGAAATTATAATCGCGAACGGTCAAAAAAATGGCAAAAATCATTGTGATGATTCGGTAGAAGTCAATGAGGTAAACGAAATCGATTCAGAGGTAGGTCATCGTCCATGTAACGTGGACAGGTAACTAAGAGACATTTCCTTCATATCAGCAGGTGTACCCCTAGACTCACCGAACTCACACTCTCTTATTGACGATAACTCCGGACACTCGCATAGGACATACTTGACAGTTTCATTTTCCTGTTCACACATCTTGCATAGAGGTGTATCACTAGCCCCATATTATGGATGTGTTTCCTTAGTTGACAGTGGTCAGTTAGAAAGCCTACTGTTAAGCATAGATTTTTCCATCTAGCGAGGCTTTGGCTAAGTCTTGGTGGCACACTGTAAAATACAGAGTGAAATTTAGTTTTCCCAAATTTTTTCAAGTTTCTTAGTACTTGTATAGCCGCAACAATTTTTTTTCATGACTGCTCCAGATATAAAACTCAGACATTGAGTTAACATATCACGTTCATCAATTTCAATAAAAAAAAATACAAAAATATTATGTTTCGTTTTCTTTATCTCAAACTTTCATGAAGTACAATGTCAGAATTGGATTTTTCGAAATAATTGAATTTGGTCCTTGTCCTTCAACAACAGTTGAGTCCATCAAAGCATTTGTGGTTCAGCCTAGCACCACTGATATCTATGGCGGATCGAAACAGCGCTGTCTGTTGGATCATAAATGCGTTGTATTTTGGCTTTGATTTTCAATTGGAAAATTTTGAGTCCCTTAATTTTTCTCATTGAAAATAATTTACCGTTCATATTATCAAGTACTTATTGTACTCTTTCGAAGTTTCATTGACGCCCAACCTACAAATAGCATCTTGTGGAGGACTACGTATATGACTTTTCAATATAAATACGATATATGCAGAACTACCAAATATTCTTCATTGCTTGAAAATATTTTGGTGACTTTCATAAGTTTCATTCTGTTTTTCTATGTAGCTTCCACAAAGTATGGTATATCAATAATAATAATACGGTGTCGTCTAAACTATAATAAACTTATATTTACCATTACATAATAGATTCAAGTGGTAAAATACTGATGATGGAATAAAAAATTGAAGTTGCTCTGTCCTGAACATATAATGGAAACCGGCCCTGCTCTATATAGTCGACCATATTGCGGGTTGTGGAGCAGAGGCTTTATTCAGGTCATTAATTATATCTTGAGGCTTTTGTTAGCAAACTGCATCAACTTGGCTTAAAATTATTTCAACAATCGAGTTGGCGAAGCTTTGTGAAGGATTTATTTATAGTCTTCAATCTAATGTACTTGGAATTTTTCATAACTGAAAATGAATGAGGTGAAATAAAATGTAGAACAAACATCAGGGTGAATTATACAAAGAATGATTTTTGATGAGTGAGTGGTTTGATGCAAATTGAATGAGCAAAATAGTATACTAAAACTGAATACAGAAGATATTTGGCTCATCAAGTGACAGGATAGACGACACTTGGTAAATATTGAAGGTTACATTGCTTAGAGAGGTGTTATCAGCTTTGAAAACTATGAAAAAAAATGAGAATTAGACGTTGATAATCCCAGTACAGAAACATTCCCATGCATTATTGTGACCTGACATGGAAATAAATTATTAAATGAATAAAATGAATGATAATATCAGTAATAATATTGATGTTTGATGTTTACAAAATGGATTTTAACCCTCAGTTGAACATGAAGTTACTGTTGATATGACAAAGTTTTCCGTGATAAGTCGTGGCGGTGGTGCTAGCCGTGTAAACTTCCATCGAAAACAAAACGTTTCGCAACATATTGATAGCTCCACAAAAATGTTTACGAAGGCATACCTATATCGGTCTTTTATATAACCATCCAATTTTCAAATTAATCTCTTGGAAATTATCGCGAAATCAGTATCTACTATTGTGCGTGAAAATAAATTCAAGCAGCCTGACAAGCTGATGTGACACGCGTGATGAAAAAAGTTTACAATGTGGCTGGTTTTGTTCAACATGTTGAATTATTCTAAAGTTCAATGTTACATTTTCATTTGTCTTCAAGTAAGTAGGTACTATTTCAAAATTGGAATTGGTAGTATTCAATACACTTTCGTTTGTATGAAATCGCCAACTTGAATGGTGAAACGCGCGTTAAGTAGAGTGTTAAACCTCTGGTGTTTGGGATCAATGCGTGTTCTGAATTCACTTCACGCCAGAGGTTCCAGGTCTACTTTTCATGAGAGAATTGTCTTTCAAAGAAACATTATTATTTGGATTTCAGATTCATTCAGGCTAAAGTGTACAGATAAAGATACAGATAAAGACGAGATATGTATCTCGTCTCGTCTGGTGCTTAGGTGACGAGACTGCATCTAAGCATTTTGTATGCTTGAGTCGTGCTTGTCTGCTACACTCCAGAAATATTGTGATTATACAGTAAATCAATGAATAATGAAAGTGTAACTATTTAGTATAATATTCAATTGAAGGGAGAGTTAGACCCTATTGAAGAATGAGATACGTTCAGGAACGTACGATTAGGAAATACCGAGAATACATCAACTAATTTATTAATTTGTGAATTTCATTTGGATTTTTTAGAATGAAATATTTTGTTTGTTGTTTGTACTTACGAAAATTGGTTATTATTCTCAGTTTATAAGGTAGAAGATTATACAGTTTCGGCCCAAAAAAGAAAATGTTTCTTTTTGTGTGGCTCCTTTTGTACATTGGTATATATACTGACATATTATCCAGTGACCTGGTATTATTTACAATTTTCATGAGGCGTTTGAGACTATTTAGGTTATGAAACATCCACTCCAAGCATTGGTAGGCATACAAGCTTTTAATATCAAGTATCTGCGACTAGTCGTATAGTTGTGCAGTCGAATGAAGTTTTGGTGTATTTAATATTATTTTCAGGATTTTGTTTTGCATTGACTGGAGTTTTGTTAAATTATTGCGAAATAACCTTTCCCATGCTTTTATAGAATATCGTAACATGGAATGTCTTTTTTCTATTTATTGTTTCAAATAATCATTCTTCAATTCATTCATTCAACATTCAATTTGTTTTCATTCAATTGATTGATGTATTTGTTGAACGGGAAGGACGGTAACCTGGTGGGTTGATGTGGGTGGTTTGCTCGACACACTCAATCGACCTCCGTGTGAACCGGTGGTTTGAACCGCAAGGCTGGACAATCAATTTTCACTTCCTATCGTCCAATCCTTGTTAGAAATCACACGTTGTATCACACAAGGTAAGACCTCGTTTGTCCTTTGCTGGCACAAGTTTTGACGTTTGAAAGTTGACAGCTGCTTAACGGAAAAACAGAATTAAACACATTAAAAATATTTTTCACAAAATTTGTTCTATTTTCAATGATAGTTGTTTTCCAATGTTATATGAATCAATTCTTTCGATGGAAAGTTGTAGGTTGTTGATAAATGGTTTATCCTTTCATTTGACGTGCTGTACTCGACGATCCGGTCCTTATTAGTGAATAAACAACTTAGTGCCCTTCTGACAGTTGCGCTATTATTTTTTGTAATAACTCAATAATTTCCACAAATCATCACACATTTTCTACCGCGCCACCACCTCCCACGCTGACTACGTCACTTTCACAGATTTTAATGTTTTATTACTATTATCATTATCATTCGACCGAAATTTGATTCCTCCATTCTGATTGGTTGACCAACACTACTCTGTAACAGAAGTTAGGCTGAGTGTTCCACAAGGTTTCATTCAAGAGCCTGAAAATTCGCAAATTGAATCTCCATACGACGAAGCATGGACTGTAGTCATTTTCTGATGATGCTTACTTGGTAAGCAGAACGCTCTAAATGATAAATGACTATCATATTGAAACACGAAAAACGGTTACTACAATAACGATGAAATGATAACGAATAAACGCACGCAAAACTGCCGAAAACGCACGCAAAACAATCGCACCCAAAATGGTCGCACGCAAAACGGTCTAAACGCTTGTAAAACGGTCGCTTTCCCGATTTTCGAATATTAACTCCGCAATACATAACTCCTCGCCGACATTGGTGCCATTTTCTCCTTCTCCTGATATTGCTTGGTTAACAGAACTACGAGACTTAGTGTCCTTCCGACATGTCGGAACACTAGACTTCTGTAAAACAGGCATGTTTTTCTCAAATGATGTATTTTGAAATGCCCTGTATAGACATCGATATCATATTTTGAAACGACATGTTTTTTTATTGAATGCTGTATTTTGACCCACCCTGTACACTTGGACCCCATGTTTGTTTTAATGATGTATTTAGAGATAGCTTGTATACATTGAGGGATCGCACGTTGAAAACTTATAGCCTCGTGGAACTGTAATGTTTTTCCTTAAATGATGTATTTGACGAAACCTGTTTACTTCGACGCCATGTTTATTTCTTCAATGATGTATTTTGAGACACCCCATACACATTGAGGGATAACAGGTTGAACTGTTGGGTTGTTATATTCTCCCTTATATTTGATTCATTATCATTAATATATCACTTTCGCCTTTCAATTTGCATCGAGTCGTTCACGGTTAATTTTAAAACCGGCAACGCTACATTGCTCTATAAACAACGATTTATTTTACAACCGACAACACCTGTTGCGCTAGAAACGTGAAACCTCGATACCATCTTCGTCTCTCTTTGCCTCGATTACGTCACACGCGTCTCTCGCTCTTACACATACATGCATATCTTCATATGAAATAATAATTCTTTTCCAAATCTAAGTATATTTTCCTATCTTCAACATGATAATGACGATTACAACTTCTCTAACATTCTAAGGAAATCAAAAATAAAATAAGTCCCTACAAAACTTACGCTATAAATACTCATCATTCGTAGTTACTTTCAATGTCTTGCATTGGTGTAGTAGCTAAGGACAATGTATACCACGCGGACGATCCGGGTTCGAATCTCATAACTATATAACAACAGGGCCTGAGAGGCGGAGTCTCAAGGGGGTGGATGGGCGGAGTTCTAAGGGAGCCGAGTGGCGTAATACTAATGGGGCCGAGGGCAAGAGGGCACTCGCTTGAATCTTTACAATACTCATTCCATCCTGTGTCGATGACATCACACGTTTCTCTCTTCCACTTACTAAAGTTTCTCTCTGAAACACCAGCAACGCACGACCTTAAAATGCACCAGAATCGGCCTTGTTTATCTACTGAAGAACACTGATTTCCTTCATAGACAATGATTTTCATTGGTTACATGGTACTTCCTCGAATGTTTCAAAAGTCATATTTTTTGTAAAATATCGCGTCTGTGATGCCATTGTGGTCTATCGACAACTTTCAAAAATGATTGGAAATAAAACGAATCGAAGTGAAAAACTACCAGTAATAGTCTATCGGAAGTCAGTCCGAACAGCTGAATGAAAGACTAAGTATCGGGTCTGATAAATTTACTAGTTAATAATATAAAACCTTCCACTTAAAATAATGATTAGACCTCGTATGAATTTCTTACCTCTCACTCATATAAAACCTTACGCACAAAAATAATGATTAGACCTCGTATGAATTTCTTACCTCTTACTCAGAGTATGCCAGCCGTATTGACATTCGTTTTATACCATTCGAATTGACGTCGTATACAAGCCTACAGATTTTGACTTATGGAACTTTGAGATAACTGTAAAATTTTTCATTTATTTTATAGTCAAAATTTATAATCCCCCATTAAATTTTTTTCAGATTTTAGAAGGTACAAAAACTCAAAAAAGATCGATAACAAGCTCTGATTTTCTTCACGAAAAATTACTTTTGTTATGTAAGATAAAATCTATTGTCCATCATGGTGTTATCCATAAAAGTTTTTTCCGATAAGAATTTGCCTACCAGGAAGAAATGTTAGGATGGTTGAATATTTAGACCTTCTATCCAAAATAATCATTTTCATGGTGTATGCATGTCTTCTTCAGAGAGTGATCTATTGAAGATTTTTGTAAAATATCGCGTCTGTGATGCCATTGTCGTTTATCGAACTTCATCAATCCAACGCAATGTTTCATTGAAATTCAATCGAGTACTAACAACCTAATCATACAACGTTTATTTTTATAGATTAGTATTAAACGTGAAAAATTCATACTCGATTCACAATAACGCGTGTCTTAAATGTGCTTTTTTTGTTTCAGGCCGATGTGGAGTGAAGAGCCCCTGTGAGCAACTTTGCTATGAGCTTCACGATGGAATGTATGAATGCGATTGTAAAGAAGGCTTCATTCTCCGGGAGGATGGGTATAGTTGCTATGGTAAGAATCAAATTCTTAAAGGAACAAAATTGAAAACTGGGTACAAATTTCTAATATCAAAACCGTAATTCTCGTAATTATCGACAAAGAAATTGAATAAAAATGTAATGGATGGTCAAAGTTTTGTGTTAGGTTGGAGTAGGTCAAAAGTGAGTGGAACTAGTCGATCCTCCACCGTAACCCGCATCGGTTTATTGTGGCTCACACCTATTCACACTCGACCAAATGAACCCAGATTCTTAACGAAGCCGATTGGTTTGTATGGTGAGTGGTGTTTCAGGTTATATGGTAAGAGTACGGCTCTGTCAAACTCTGAAAACTTGATTCTGTTCCCAGCGGGGCAGGCACATAGTATATGCTCACCTGTTCGATCATTTACCAAACACAGGTAACACACACTGTCTTTCGACAATCCAAGTCTCAGACGAAAGTGATCTGTGAGGAGGCTTGTTAAACATCGAAGTTCATCCCTGCTGTAGTCCAATAACTGTTTGGTATCAAGCTTCGAAGAGTGAGTAAAGGCCTTGAAGTCAGCCAATCCCGGAAGATACTGCCAGAAGTCCATAAATCTTCTTGTCATCCAAATGGTTCAATGTTTGTTTGGCAAAGCCTGAAGCGATGCCAATGAAAGGTTCTGGTACGATGAAGCTGCTTGTAGCTCCCTCCTTTACATGTGAGTCAGCAGCCTCATTATCTCCCAAGCCAGTAAGGCCAGGAATCCAGACGAGGGACAATCTGTTGAGTCTTCCTATCTATCTATCATCTTTGGCAATTTGCTACCAATTTAAAAGTTGCTTGGTGGGAGCCAAGAGCTTTCAACGCTGCTTGACTGTCCGAGAATATTTTTATTGACTTGTGTATGAGGTTGAATTATTCCAATCTCTCCGCACACAATTCAATAGCACGAATTTTCGCTTGAAATATAGTCGCATAGGTTCCTAGGCAGGTTGTCCTGGGTCTACGACTGAAAATACCTCCACCAGAACCTGAAGGTGTGAATCAACAACAATTTGCTCTCAATATTTCTTTCTTTCGGAGCATCTAAGATAAGCCAGAGAACTTCGCCACAGCCATTTACTTTAAAGCCTTCGGCGACCGGGTAGCTGCACCATAAGTGATCATTGGTTTGAAAACCATTACATAAATCCATTGGATTTGTTTGAGAACTGAACCTCAAGTTTCACCACAAATTCTTCGACATGTCCATAAGGACTGTCTGGCTTTCGTGTAAAACTTTTGCGAAGTGAGCATTCCAGGTGAATGTTTCATCAAATACAATGTCAAGATATTTCACCTGCGTTGCATATCTACTTTTCTTCTGTCGAGGGCCTCAAGGAGGAGCGACTACAGAAGGAGAGATAGTACCCCACCTTGAGGGCAGCTTCTGATGACCCTGAACCTAATGGCCACGCTATTGATCATTCGAAGGTTTCTATAAGACACCTGCAAATAAATCGAAAAAGTTCTGAACAGTTACGTTCATAATAAGATATCCATTGGAAATTCCCATTGAGTATGTATATGTGATCGTTTCTTCGAAGACGTGTGTCATGGATTTCTGATGATGTTTTCAATCAAATTCCAGAACTCTGCCAAAAAAAAATGGTTTAATATGATGCATCTGGTTTTCACCCCAATCAATTTCTCCAAATAAAATTTTTGATTCACCCAACTTTTGGGACATAATAATTATTTAGTACACTCAAAACATTTTCACGTTATATACATGATGGATCAAAATAGATCACATCACGCTTAGTGACTTATTCCAACTCAAAAAGCATATTAAGATTTTTGTCTAATTTCCACTATTTATTTTATTTTTATGACCGGTTTCGGGTGTTATTGCATCATCAAGTCTAAAACTGATTATTACATTTGAAATTTAAAAACAAGGTTATATAGGAAGTTTTTAGGTGAGCTGGAAGGGGAGGTAGTTGAATGAACATGGGTGCTAACTATGAAATACAATACTGGGGATAATAGAAATTACATACATCGAGTTGCTCGTTTGGGGAGGGGTAGATACTTCGGGTTCTTAATTGATTATAATTGATTACTATTAATTATTAATGGTCCGTGGCTTCCAATAAATCCATTTCCTTCCCTTTATTACATGTGTGTAATATTTTGAGATTATCTTTACTTATCTTGTCTTTTGATTCTTGTAGATGTTCATACATTGTAGATTTCATTTCCAGATCAGGTTCACGGAACCTGATCTGAAAATTTATACCGGATTGGCTTATACATACTGCAGAGCATTCTCTTCACTATATTCTATATATACTAGATTTTTTTTTATTTTATCTCCTTTGGGTTCTGCATTGAACAGAATTCTGCCAAAATTATTATTACTAATGAAAGCTGTTGTTTTGTATTCAGAGAAGTAATTTAAAATATTTTCTGATCCAAAACCCAAACGAGATATAATGAAAATATCACGTTTATGTGGAATATAGTGTGGTGAATGCTCTGCAGTATATACAGGCCAAACCGGTAGAAGTTTTGACAAAACGCTCCGTGAACACTTATGTTTGAACAAAAAATTTACAATGTATGAACATCTACAAGAATTAAAACACAAGACAAGTGAAGATATTCTCAAAATCCTACACACATGTAATGAAGGCAAGAAAATGAATTTGTTGGAAGCCACGAAAATTATTGAATCAATTAAAAATCAGAAATATATACCCTTAAACGACGTTTGACTTCCTCGGTAATTTCTATAATCTCCACTGTTAAATTTTATAGTTGTTACTCTTGTCCATTCAACTATCTCCCCTTCCAGCTTACCTACAAACTACCTATATAACCTTGTTTTCAGATTGAACTCGTTTTCAGATTTGAAATGTATCAATCAGTTTTATAATGTTTCCATTCATTTCATTAAAGTGATCATGAATTTCTATAAAATAAACAAGTCATCAATTGCACAGATCCTTCAGACTGTTTCAGTGAAAGATATCAACAGAGCACTTTCGAAATAATCACCAGATAGACGATAACTATTTGCTGCTGAATGGTGTTTAATGTCAGAGATTCCAACAGGGAATTTGAAATCGATTTTGACATCTGAACTCTAACAGATACTGGATAATTGATTATCTCTCCAAACTATTTGAACATAAGTTCACTTCTACTATAGGTTCAACCTTATACTCCTCTCAAATTATTCATGAATGAATGCGTAATGTGAGGCGAGTGGAATGAAAAATGTTTTATGTTGTGAACCAACTGCCGGAAGTGGCGGCAGAACTACATTGATTGCAGGGAATTGTATTCATCATTACTATTTTTGATAAAATTTCGTCCGAACTTTTCAAATGATCCTGAAGGACTCTTATGTTTATGTATATTTCAGACCACACAACATTCAAGTCCTCGAATCAGAATCGGAAAAGAACATCCAGGATGCTTTAGAAGAAATTCAGAACTGATTTGCATCCTATAAACTTTGTATGAAACTCAGGGTTCTGAGCGGAAATTAAAATTTTGGAATTTTTTCGCAGAATAATGTGTGTTACTTTCCACATTTAGAATAATGAAATGTTACTGTTCGGACTAGTCAGTCCTACTGTAATTTTCTTTGATTCAAAGTCGAAATAAACCAGGAATCAAAGGTTTCGAATCAATATCTTTATTTTTTCTTTCAAATTATTTTTTGTCGGTACGAAGTCGGTTTTATTTTCTGTTTCTTCGATTTTCCACTCAGCAACTTTTTCTTGTAGCGTCATTCCTTCCAAATCAATGATGTTTTTGCCACTAGATATTGTAGACTTTTTATATGAAGAATCTTGTTCAGAATCAGTTCACGTTGTAGTTGTGCTCCTTTCCTTATTAGTTCAGCATCAATTTCGGCTTTCCTTCTCTCAATTTCGACTCTCCTCTCAATTTTGGCTCTTCTTTTCTCTAATTCGGGAATTTTCTCGTTCCTTCCAATTCTATTTTCAACATTCGTCGTCTAGATTTTGAAGATTTCGTAATTTTTAATTTGTCTTCGGCGTTAGATGGGTCTTCTAATGAAGAACGTTTCTGCAACTCCGAAACTAGTCTGGGGTCGTAACATACGTCGCTATATCTTTCAGGAGGAACTCATTTAATTTTCCTTTCACTCCTTCTCAGGTTAGGCATGGACATATTGTAATTGACTACTTTTGGTTCTTTTTCTTTTGCTCGAGGGACCAATGTTCGGACTAGTCAGTCCTACTGTGATTTCCTTTAATTTAAAGTCGAAATAAACCAGGAATCAAACGTTTCAAGTCAATATCTTTATTTTTTTATTTCAAATCATTGTCAATGTCAAAATCGTTTTTTTTATCAACAAAACCATGATCAATTATTTCAACATACTAGGTGAACAAAAGTGAACAAAATTAATTAAAAGCAACAATAGCTACTACATCTCAAAAATATGCACAATATATAGACATTTCAATCAAAGAATTTCAATTACGTTTCTAAATGTTCAAAGCTGAGAAGACAGTGGTGTACATGCAAAAGTTTTCCTCGCCATTTAATATCGATGTGGATATAGTTCCGAAGACTTTCAAATGAAACTGATTGGCATGCAGAATAATATCTATTTAAAAATATATTTTTCTCAGTAAACATAAAAAGTTACATAAATCTTATATGACCCCTGAGAATATTCCGTTTTTGACGAAAAATGCAGAGCTAATGATGTACGTATGTTTACGGACTGTTATTTTGAACCACGAAGTTAATCCACCGATCAAGGCTGAGTTTGTAGGTGAGCTGGAAGGGGAGGTAGTTGAATGAACAAGGGTGCGCACTATAAAATTCAACATTGGAGATTATAGAAATTATCGGGGTCGTCAAACTTATGAATTCAAGAGTGGAGATCTGTACAAATTGAGTTGGTAGTTTAGGGGTGTATATTTCGGCTTTTAATTGATTTGTTGTTTTCCATAGCTTCCAACAAATTTATTTTCTTCCCTTCATTACATGTGTTTAGGATTTTGAAATTATCTTTACTTGTCTTATGTTTTGATTCTTGTAGATGTTCATACATTGTAGATTTTTGATTTGTGTTCACGGAGACATTCGTCAAAATTCTACCGGTTTGGCCTGTATATACTGAATAGCATTCACCACATACTATTCTATATATACCTGATACTTTTATTCTATCTATTTGGATAAGAAATCTACTATGTACTAACATCTACAAGAATCAAATGACGAGGTAAGTAAAGATAATCTCAAAATTTTACACACATATAATACAGGGAAAAAATTGAATTTGTTGAAAGCCACGGAAATTATAAAATCAAATTAAAACTCGAAATACATACCCCTGAACGAGCAACTCGATTTATGTAGGTCTCCACTGTTGAATTTATAAGCAGTTGGCACCATTGTTCATTCAACTACATCCCCTTCCAGCTCACCTAAAAACTGCCTATATAACCTAGGTTTCAAATGTCAAATGTATTAGTTAGTTTTATACTTGATGATGGAATAAAACCCGAAACCGGTCGTGAAAATAAAGTAACTAGTGGAAATGAGATAAAAGCCATAATATGCTTTTTGAGTTGAAATAAGTCAGTATTAAAATTCAAAAGCGTGATGGTATCTATTTTGATTCTTCATGTATACGAAAACATTTTGAGTCTACTAAATAATTATATCTCAAAAGTTGGGTGAATTAAAAATTTCATTTGGAGAAATTGATTGGGGTGAAAACCAGATGTATTATATAAAATCATATATTTCTTGGCAACGTTCTGAAATTTGATTGAAAACTTCATCAGAAATGCACGACAAACGTCTCTGAAGAAACGATTACATACATACATACATAATGTGAATTTTCTATGAGTATCTCATTATGAACAAAATTGTTCAGAACTCTGTCGACTTATTTGCAGGCGTCTTACAGAAACCATCAATTGACCAATATATTGCAGCTACAATGTTCATCAGAAATAAAACAAAAATACATATGAGAGTTCTACCTGGTTAAAAATTACTACAACTTATATTTCCAACAAAATAACTAATATCGCACCAACCAATGGAAATTTCTATTTTATTTTTCAGAAATTAACTCTACAGCCTCACCACCGTCCATAGAAGACTCACGACTCACCGGAGTGGAAGACATCATATACCAAAAAGACGCCGTTATCGACGCCATAGAGTTCTCCATTTCCAACGCCACCACAGATTCTAACGAAATTCCCCAATACACCCCAAATGTAACAACCACGTCCCAGAACAGACTGAATTATACCACCCAAGCTCCAAGGCTCGACCAAAAGCTGACCTACAATGGTTCTCAGTCTAGGGTGACTAAACCGATAGCTACTGTGAAACCCTGTCCTTTGGATTGCGGTCCAGGAGGAGGGTGTTCTTTAGAAAACTCTGAAGAGGATCCTTCCTGTCTGTGTCCTCTCGGACGCAGTGGAGAGAGGTGTGATATTGGTGAGTAATCAGAATTTTTATATTTTCCAACCAAGCATTGATATCGACCAGCGAACGCGATTTGACTTATAATATTCTTGGCAATTCTGACTGTGAGAAAGTCAGTTATAACCAGAGCCTGAAACACAGTATAAGTGATCCATCACCAAACAGAACTGCCTATTTGTGCCCAATATATCATCAGTTGTGGTTGCCACAATTCTGACAGAGAACACGTATAGTCTAATCAATAAGTTCAAAAACATGAAAAATAGAGATAAAACTCCTAAAAATATGAGCGATAGCTCATTCGATTCGGAATCACCTCTAGAAAATTGTTTTTGAAGGATTTTGGTGCAGGTAGAAAATTGCAATTGTTATTAACAAAATAAAATTTAAAAAAATTGTAATTAGTTTTTCGTTAATATCTCAAAAACTATTAATATTTAAGCAATTTTCTAAAAAGCTTGTTGAAGAGGGAGATATTTTCGATAAAAAAATCTGAACTACTTGCATGTGCATGAAACGGCATACGCTCGATGCCGCCAATTGGGAAATTAGCGGAATTGGGAAACAAATTGTTAGTTAACAATTGAATAACCTTTTGAAAAATCGTGATAAAACTTTTTTTCTACGGGACTCGATACATTCAAGTGTTAAGAAGGTACTAGATTTTTTCCAAATTTTTAAAATAACATTTTATGTTATAAAAAATTATTTCGTTTGATAAACTCTCTTTCAACGTCAAATTGAAATTATAAATAATGGAGATAGAGTTTCGGGAGTCCGGACTTCTTTATCGGAAATTTTCTCCTCTTTAACGAGCTTTTACAAAATTGCTTAAATATTGATATTTTTTGAGTTATTAACGAAAAACTAGATACCATTTTTTTTACCTTATTTTGTTAATAACAAATGCAATTTTTTACCTGCATCAAAATCCTTCAAAACCATTTTTGTAGAGGTGATTTCGAATCGAATGAGCTATCGCTCATATTTATAGGACCTTTATAGGTATTTTTCATTTTTTTGAACTTGTTGATTGGACTAGTAAGCATTGACATCAATAAGTCATCTCAAAAATAGAAGACGATTTTTGTTTTGACAGATTTGTTCTTTATGCATGTTTCACTCTAACACGAATGATGAAACGTATGGTAGATCTGAACAGAATCTGAACAGAAGTGTGATAACTGTAGAGAAAGGCAAAAGTCGAATTCCGTTCGACGGTGATATCGATATTGGTCTTTGCAACAAATCGACTTTGACAACCCCTTTCTGCTAATAATAGTCGTGGCTCGAGTATTCTATTGATTTCATAGATTCATTCAAATTTCGGATATCCTAATACTGGGTAGTTTCGCGTCGAAAAAAGTGGAATCGAATATTCAAATTTTATTTTATGATTTGAGTAGACTAACTTAGTTAAACTTTTTGAAAAAATTGTTATTATTGGGATTTTCATGAGAAAACATTTCTCACTTTGTAAGGTAATCAATCTTTTATTTTGCTATTTTTGTTCATTTTGATTTCTAGGTCAATACGCAATCTCTTTCGCTTTTTTCTAGAACCGATGTTCAACATCGGTTCTAGAAAAAAGTTAGAAAGTATTACCTCTCACAAAACCATGCGTCATCTGACATCGGTAGTTCTCAGACAAGGCAGAATTTCGTCATTGTGAGCAACCTCACTTATTTTTAAAAAGTTTAGATGACTTTTGAGTCATACAAAAACATGCACTTTTTGGTGGTGTTATCTATATGAAACATACTTTATGCACATATGGTCAGTAAAAGTAGAGAATACACAAAATGGTCCACTCTTTGCTCAAAGTGCTGAAGGAACATCACAGGATATAATGAGCAAAACACGGGTTACAACTCAGCTTGTAGCTGAGGTTTCGTATCGTTCAAAAGTTTGAAAGTTTCGGACCCCACAGAACCATATTTTTTAAATTACACTAACAACAGTAAATGTTAGGGGACCACTCGAACAAAAGGAATTCGTTGGAAATACCAACAACTGTTAAACTAATTTTCAGATTGAATCGAGTAAATTTTTTTCTGAATAGTCGTGCAATCTAAGATGACTTTCATTGTTTTGCATCCATCTTCTAGTTATTTTTCAACTAGGAAAATGTTGTCAAATCAGGTCACATCAGCTGAGGTGAAAAAATTACTCAAGAAGGTGAAAGCGGGTTTTCCCAGTATCATACAACATGCGAAAATTAAACAGTTATTGTTGTCTCATTTGAGCAAGAAAATATTCCTAATATTTTCAAGTGAAACAGATTCAGATTTATTAGAAGCTCTTCACATCGAGACTGTTTCTCACGTAGATTAGTTTAATTATTTCAAAATAGTTTCAAGCGTCGACTCTTTGTTGACAAAAATGTTCAGTCTGTCTATGATATATTTCATTAGTTCGGACTTCCATTGTCTAATATAATATAAATTGATTCGACAACCCTGAAAAAAATCAAAAAGATTAACCGAAAATAACAATATCAGTGAATAAAAAACTGAAATTACAAAGAAATAACATACAAGTAACAACCAAACAAATAAAAATTGAAATAATAATAAAAGCTAAAAATTAAGAAATCAAAGTGCGGAGAATCATTCATCGGTAAAACTAAGAGGCCATTGAAAGTTCGCATTACTGAGCACGAAAAACATACACAGCGAGAAGAAACCAGCAAATCCAGAATAGCAGAGCATGTTTGAACTCATCAACATACCTAATATCAAGTGGGCTCAAGCTGAAATCTTCCACAAAGAGGAACACTGGTTTAGGAGAAAATTCAAAGAAGCCGC
>WOGN01002907.1:0-16007 GCA_015342105.1 Leptinotarsa texana
AATAAAAGTTCATAAAATTTTATTAATTTGTTAATTATGATTTCTTATAACTATTACAAAATGAAATATCTGAAAATTGTTGATAAGAATTTATTTTCAATTGATATTTAGCTATGCCTGTTTTCACATCAACCAATGGCAGTTATTAACATAGGATATGAATTTTTTACGAAATTTGTTTATTAAATTGTTTTAAACAAATAGAGAAATTCAATATTTTTGAAATATTTTTTTGCTATTTTATTGTCTAGAGAAATTTATGATTTTGAAAAAATAGTTTTTTCCTAATTTTCATTTTTAATTGTTTAAAATCGATTTTTTATATGAAAGAATATGTAAAAAAAAATCAAAAGATTAGCTGAAAAATAACAATTATATTAAAAGATTCCAAGCCAAGTTACTTCACGACGTTTCGATTGTAAGTATCCACAATCGTCTTCGGATGATGGCAGTCATCACGCTTTTCTATTTTTCTGTAGGTATTGTTGTTGCATAAGATCACAAATTCACAAATGCAATTTTTTATTATCTTTGCAGTACCTACAACAACCGTGTCGAGTAATTTGAAATACAAGAGTTTAGGAAAGCTCCTTCTCATTGGAATTTCCGTACTGAGCGGATTGCAAATAGCTATTTCACTTTGGTTGTTATTGTGGTCACCAAATCTCAGAGCAAGGGATAATCCATACTGGAGTGCAATACCGGTAAGTTATAATAACAATTTATTATGCAAACAATACATTGGGTACATATAAATAAATAAAAATACAATATGGTTTGTACGCAGTCTGAGAAAAATTAAAACAATAAAATGAGTAGTCTCAGTTTACTAATAATTGCTGTGTCAGTTATCTATGTGAAAGAGACAATACAGCGGCCCATTGAAGACCTAAAGGTTGCGCACGGGTTTCTCTTCACCTGTGGTCATAATGATATATACACCGAGTAAAACACCTATAAACACTTGCACCTACACATAGATACGAGGTCAATTCAAAAAATAAGATGAATTTTCATTTTTCTCAAAAAATAATTATTTATTATACAAGGGAAAAAAGTATTAGATTTTAGCTCGAGGTTGTGTTAATAATTACATTTCTGAAACAAAATGGGAAAGGTTACACGTCCAAGAAAGCTGCGATATTTATATCGTGAACAAAGCCTAAGCGCTGAATAAGCATCCCATGCCATATACCAAAACTCAACAAAAATCTTTTTTTATATTATCGCCAGTTTATCATGTATATTGAAAATTTAGACTTTTTTTTCTCACAGTTCAATACAAAAAATGATATTTTTTAAAGTAAAAAGTGGGTGACTTCATAATACTCAAGTACCATACTTGTTTTCAAATTTACCATCATAAGATTTTATGTTGCTACATCTACTTGTACATCCTTCTGTAGACCACGGAAGCAATTGTGGATACTAACTTTACTTGCTTACTTCACTATTTACTTTTTATTGTGGATCTACACGATTTTGTCGAAATAATTTTCTTTTAGTGTGTATCCAATAACCGCATTCATTACATTAACAACTATGTAAAAGTGTAACTCTTAAGATTCCTTTTGACCAATTATTTGTTCAACTATCGTTCTTGGTAGTATTAAGGTCAAAGTAAACATAACTTGTTAGTTATGGTTACGAGAAAATATCACTATTCGAAGGTTATATTTCATAATGTCCATTAAAGAATTATTGTCGGTGTAACTGAAGTAATCAAGTTTTTCATCAATATCATGTAACATTTGCCAAGTTTTCATTCATGTTTTATTTCAAATATGTTACCTTTTTTTTCTGGAATGTAATGATAACGTCTTCATGAAATGATTGATAGTTTGTTTAATTGACTATGAACAACGTGAATTTTTTTCATATGTACAAATGTTAAAAATAATTTTATGATCATGAACTTGGTATGGTACGTTGCAAGGTTATATCTTTATTGTTTTTTATTTATTTTCTTTATTGAATCATACAAGACGTATTAGGATTCTTAATTGAAATCTAATTATCACGCCAATATACAGAGATAATTATGTCACAATATGTTAATACTAATTAACATACTTTGACAAATTAAAGAATTAACTGTCTTAAACAAATGTATTTTTAACAATATTTCACTAATCACAAACTAATTTATATTCAACACTTATTTCACTATCCGAATGTCTTGTTTAGTCGCTGGATTCACTTTCTGAACTCAAATGCCCTCTTGGATCGAGAAGCCGGGTGCAACGGTTCTTTCCAGAAATCTGTAGTTGTTTTGCTACTCAACTAGAGTTTTACCGGCGGTTGCCGACTGCATTCCTTTTGCGGTGATGTCATGTGTTTGTTCGCTGGCCGGTATATCGGTCAGGAGCGGCTTCAGATTCGTTACAACACAAAATTATTTCGATATAAAAACATGTCTGCTGTTCAAAAATCCAAAAAGGCATAGGTTACAAATAAAACGTCTTTGTCTCTCGTAAGGAGTATAAGAAAAAGTATTACCAGCAAACAAATTAAAGATTTATAACTGAATTAAAAAATAAATACCTTCGGCTGAACGATCCTATGTACAGGGGGGTGTATTTTTCTGGTGCGAGTATAACTGAGTTAATAATTATATACCATTAGTCGTATAAAAGGATCGCCAATTCAGACCCGACGGTCATTTATTACAAGTTGAACTTGATGATGTATAACCTGAACTATAGTTTTTCCTTTATTTTCCAGGGCATTATTTCCGGATTCCTAGGAATAACCTACCTCACCTGCTGTTTCAAAGAATGCTCTCGAAACAGTAAACTTATTTATTGGCTGAAATTCTTGAAGGTAACTTTGCATGCAAACTAATTTTTAATTGTTAAGTGGAAAGAGGGAGAGGAAGAAAATTTTCAAAGTTTGGTCTAAGGGAGGAAGGGGAACAAGGGGTGGAGCATCCAGAGTTCCACAAAATGTTCCCCAGGTCGTTTCACCCTCATCAAACTTTTAGTTATCTCTTAATATTGGATATCATGTATTTATCCATGGGTTTCGATAGGTTTATATAGAAGTACGAAGTTTGTTAAAAAATAAGGTGGATATTCAAAATATCGCGGGCTACGCACATTCCATTAGCGATTTTTTAATTTTTTTTTGTCGGACACACGTTTCGAACATAAGTTCACAGTTTCAGCTGTTTAGCATATTTAGTTTGTTGATGAGATGCACAATAGAGAAGTATTTTGCGTGTTCGACGATTCAGTTATCGAAAAGGATCAGAGAATTTGCATCGAATTTTGTGTAAAAAACGGAATTAAAAAACACTTTGTCAGAAGAATGTTTACAAGTCGTACAAGTTTTTCACAGACGATAACGATGCTTGCCCTGGACACCCCAGCAGCACATCAAAAACCGATGAAAATGTTGAGAAAGTAGGGAAATTGTTATGGAGAATCATCGAATCACTATTAGAGAAGTTGCTGAGGATATAGGAACATCGGTTGACGCATGCCACGCATTTTTCATTCCAAAATGCTGAATAGGTACTGACAAAAAACCGTCGCATGAGCGAAATTGTTGAATGACGTCAACGGCGATCCAGATTTGCGTACAAGAATTATGACTGGTATATGGTTATGACATCGAAACCAAAGTCCAATCGAACCAATGATCATGATCATGATCGTACAATTCACGGTTTTTGCATTGCGTTAATACCCTGCTCACTCGTCATTGGTTCTTCGTAATCATTTGACAAAAACCAACACCGTAATCATGCCTCAGCTACCGTATTCACCAGATTTGGCTCCTTGGGACTTTTCCTGTTTCTAAGATTGAAGAGACCGATTCAAAGAGAATCGCTGACAGAGCTCATCAGAACATATCGTATTATAGCATATCATATCGTATCATATCACATCAGAACTGCTTCGGGGATTGGAAAAATGCTGGCATAAGTGTATTATATCTGTGGGGGATTATTTTGGGAGGGGACAATATAGAAATTAATGAATAAATAAATATTTTTTTAGAAAAATTCAAATTCACCTTATTTTTTTACCAGACCTCGTACGCATATTATAATTATGAAACAACATATCCATCTAAATTTACATTTTTACAAACACTAAAAAGTAAATATTAGATTTAAGAAACGATTAATTGAAATACACAACAAACTTCAAGTTAAAAATGTTGAATTGATACAGGATATAAGTAATTTAACAATTTACAACAGAGATAAAAATTAACGTTAAAATGAATAAAAGTTATGCAGTCATACCCATGGAGGTTAGGGTGAGTACTCTTCTATTCAGAAAGTATTAAGAAAATCTTCAACACTGAAGAAACAGTGTTGCAAGTAGTAATTTTTCAGTTTTTTTTTGAATATTTTACATTTCCCTCATGGGTTCATCAATAACTGACCATTCTGTACAGTTAAACTCAATTTTATTTCACTACTACTTTGCCAGTACAATACAAAAAACTTTACCTGAACTTCAGACTTATTCTCAACTGTCTATCGCCTTCTGTCAAAGTGTTTATGTATCCTAATGGCAGTATCTCGAAGCCGATAGGAATCTTTTCGAAGCGACGCGACATCGAAAAACGCGACCTTGACCAATTCACAGTCGACTGACAAAGACCAGCGGCGTCTGCCGTTAATTTTGTCAAGGGATAATTTACAACAAATAGAGATTAGCTTTATAAAGGTAAAAGATATTGATTACTTTCAAAGGTACTGGTGAAGATATTGATAAACAAATAATTTTGTTTGCTAACAACTACCCTATAATTGATCAACGTTAGGTTGATATGACTGAGACTGAGTCCCTTCCTGATGATTTCTAACGCGCGTCGAAAGGCAGTAATTTTATTCTGGTGAGGGAAAAGCACAGTGTTTTCAATAGATATATTTCTTCATTTATTAACATCAACTCAAGAGTTATAAAATTTCTTAGTTTACAATCATCCCACTTGAATCCCAGTGTTTATACTAAACTGTGTTCAAATAATATTTATGTACTATAGTAGAACACAATTCCATAATAGTAGGCACTAAAATTATCAGAGATATACAACATTGTTGTCAAGGCAAGAGACAGATTAAGGTTAAAGCATCAGTCATTTTTGAGAATTTAGTGCCTACTATTTTGGAATTATTTTTCAACTTATTATATACCCTTTCAATATTTATATACTTTATCTACTGAATATTATACCTTGGTTAATACATGTTTTGAATAATTTGTTTCTACAAGCCTCTACATTTAATTTTTTTTTCAGTATGTTTCGATAACCGTCAGCGTTATAGCTGTGCTAGCTTCTTTCATCATATTCTTCTTCTCTTTGATGCACCTCATCACTCTGAAATCGGCAGTGTGTTCCCCTCCAGGAAAGCTAGAAACCACTTGCTTATGCCAGTCTAACTCAACAGAGGAAAGTCTTCAGACGGACAGTTACCACTACGTAGACCTCAGCTGTTCAGAGGTGAACAACATTTTGTGGACATTAGTATTAGTAACGTGTGTTACAAACGCAGCGATTTTGCTATTCGAAATGGTTTATTTGTACCTACACTGGATAAGTAAGGACATTCACGAGTACTCCAGAGTCCCAACAAAAATAACTGAGCTGAAACTTTACAAATCAAATAGGTAGCAGACTGATTCTAAAACTAAACGTTTTTCGTTTTTTTCAATTGATTTTAAACTGAATTTTTACTATTCGGGTTGAGAACTTCATAAAAAACAAACTTTTCTCTGAAAAAACAGCTCTCTAAGGTGCAATCTAGTTGATATAATTGTCTCTCCAAAGATTAGGCAATAAATTATTTTGAATACAGGGTGTTAACTGACAAATAATGTCAGGAATTCTATTACGTTGAATGACAGTGAAAATGTTCATGAATGAAGAGTGAGTAATATTTAATCACATAATATAGAAACCGCTTTCACCTCAGCATTCATTTATTAATTTTTCAGTTCTATTTCAAACCCTCAAAGTTAGTATTTCTACAATTGAAACTTATCATAGTTCCATACAACTTATGAATCTTCATAAAAGTTAAACACTGGTAACTTCACTTGACAGTGGAGAAACCTCAGCAGAATAACAGACTTGAATTTGAGAAAATTGTGACAGATTTTTCCGTGGTATCCACATTACCAAGGGTTTTGTACTCCAATAAATCACGCTGAACTAGTCATTTACTGGCACGTTTTATTGATAATTAATATAGAAGTGTAAATATATAATTAATAAAGATATATTTTATTTAAAAAATGTTTGATTTCAACAAAAGTTTTTCATGGATTAGATTGGTAGATGAATAGTTTATCAGTCGTAGCAGTCTACTACCATTCAAAGAAACTGTTGGAAAGGCCTTTTATCAATCAATCAGTAAATTTATCGTTTTTCAGAAAAATAAATTAAAAGTAATCAGTAAAAAATTCACTGTATTTCAGGACTATTACATGTCTGATACTTTATTGTGGAGAAAAACTATTATCTGAAAGAAGAGATGAAAATTATCCCACAAGCAACTACTAAGAAATTTAAAAACACACTTTTACTTGCCTGCAAGTAAAAAAGCTGCTTGAAGATTTTTTTTAATAGTGTTTTTTACATTCGTGTAGGAATAAAAAAAAAGCAAGAAGTCGTTATGTCAGTATAACATATTCCTGAGAATATAAAAAAAATGTTCAAATTTGGAAATTGACAATGCAGTGATGAATAAAAACATAAAAGATTACCACTGGGAGTGTTGAAATATATAGTTATAAGTCATGATTAGGATCTACTAGTTTTTGTTTTCCTCGAAAGAGATTGGTGTCCTCCGGAATCCTGCTTTTTTGGCTTATTTGGCGGTAGTCGTGACTTTCCTTTCTTATATAGATGAGGCAGGCTCGGGAAACGACCTTTTGCATTTAGTCTGATTTTATACATGTACTATTAAACATCGTTTTTAATAATTTTTATGTATTGAATAAAAAATCATTTTTTAAAAGACTTTTCGGTTTCTGGAAAACATAAGTTTCTATAATACTCATCAGCTGCAGCATTCTGGCAAAACTTTTTAAAACTTTGAAGGTTACTGTATTTCTCGGATGATATTGGCAGAAGTTCTACAAAAAAAATCATCATAATTGTTATCCTACATACCTTCCTGTGCTACACTAGGTAACTCGAATTCATTTTCTATTCCGTTTGTTCTCCAATATTTCTTCCATTTCTTTGGGTCAACCAAAACTACAGATTCCCATGCGCCATACCAGGAAGATAGGAAATACAGGAGTTGTGGGTATTCTTTCAGAACTTTCAATTCTCTAATAGGCCGAGACGGAAAGGGGAATTTAGTTTTGTATAAGTTCGTGGCAAAGTGGTCAGTCCATTTCTTGAATGATTGACGAGTAACTTCAACAATGTCAAATGGTGATGGCTTTGTCCTAGTTGATTTAAATACTTCCGTCCATTCACTTGGAAGTTCGGCTCGGGGTTTTTGTTAATAAGACCAAAGTCTGCCCCCTTATAGGAAATGACATTTTAATTGACTCGTTTTTTTTAAACGACAACCAAATGATGAATATACCTAAACACCGTATAGTTTTTATTTTGTCCTCCACAAGAGTCTCAAAATATGTTTTAAGTGTCGAACTCTTTCATCCAGGAAGTTACATTAAATGAATAAACACTCGTTGTCTTTTGTAATAGACGTCGTCTGTTGAAATGTTGAGAGTGGGCAAATTCTTAGCAAAGTCCATGCATATTGCTTCTTCAGTGGGGAACGGTTCGACTGACAGTTTTTGCTTCTTGTTTTCTCTTATAAAATTATTCAGCTTTCTTTTTATGTAGTGTATTGAACGCTGAAATCTTTTTGATTTCATTTTGAAGTCTTTGTCTTGCAAACTTGTCTGTTGAAGTCAACGAAGTGTTATTTATTTGAGCCTCTAATTTTTTTTCTTGGCCAAATATTCGTCACAAATAGTATAAGTATCAGAACGTGGGTATCCGAATTGTATATTGAAATCTCTCACAAAAATGGTTCGGTATGATTCATAAGATACACGAAAAGTGGGAAATTTTTCCAGATACGGTGCATTTTTTAATATTTAGTTCTTCTGGTAAATTAATTGTTGAAAAATCCTTCAAGCTATAATGGCTTTGTCTGCCCTTGAACGATTTGATAGGGTCAATTATAGAATTCTTCACGTCTGAGGGGAGTTTGTTTGGTCTGGTTTTATGCCGACCTCGTTTTTTGCTCTTGATACCATGAAGAGAGAGAAAATCTTTTTGACATACCGGAATTTCGCAAGTTTTACCATCAGTAACAACTCTAACTCTATAGGTATATGATACCTCGAGAAACTTTACGATGTTTCTATCAGCTACTCCGGGCCGACGTTGCTGCACAGGATGTGCAGCAGAATGTTTTGTTCGTCTACACGTTCAAGAAAATTGAAATTTCTTATCATCATATTTCTAGCATTCAAAGGAGCGGTTTCAAAACATTTAGGCCTCTTGCAGTGGCAATTTTCTCCAGTTACATGGCTTTGTAGGATAAGTTTTTTATTTACATCACGCAATCTTCAACACTTCTTTCTTTTCTTCCCCTCACCTTCGACACAATCACTCCTCTCATCCTCCTGCACATCTGTATACATTTTTAATTCACAAATAAGTATGAATAATTATAACTCTTGTTATCATGAACACAAGACACACCGATGAAACAATGACAAGTCTGCAATATCGAAAATATTAACTCGCTTCCTGTAAGATACCTAACAACATGATATTGGACATTCCCCCTTGAACGTTTATAACGTTTAACCTAACGTATTCTTTTCCAAAATGAATAGACCAATAAAAAGACTCAGCCTTTGGCTACAAGATGGCG
The DNA here is from genome assembly GCA_015342105.1 of Leptinotarsa texana. Classification (NCBI taxonomy): domain Eukaryota; kingdom Metazoa; phylum Arthropoda; class Insecta; order Coleoptera; family Chrysomelidae; genus Leptinotarsa; species Leptinotarsa texana. Next base: position 8,873 of record WOGN01002907.1, read on the forward strand.
TGAAAATACCATGTCTTTATTGATAACTCTTTAGAATTGTCATGTTGCTTTCAACCAAGTCTTTCCTTCATTATACTCGCATGGCAAGAGTTTTTAGTAGTTGATTGTATTGTTCCAAATGTGAATTTGGATAATCATCAAGAATTCAATGGAGAAGGATGGTTTCACTTGAAAAATCAAACAAGTCATTCATGTGTTATTCATCTTTGTATATTTCAGTTTATTAATAATCAATTACAAAATATAAAATACCATATGGTGAATTATTTGCTCCGAAATGAGCATCTGTATAAATAAAAATTCACAACAAAATAATCATATGCAAAAATGCAATTATCTCACTATTTCCTATCATGGTATGTATGGAAGCTCATGGAACAAGTGTTCCTCAAAAATACTGACTATAAAAATACTATTTTTAAATTAATTCAATAAATGTAAATTACAGAGACATTTTGTACGTACTTTTAAAAAATGTTTGACACCCAGCTATCTTTTTTGAATTAAAATGTCACCTTTACATTCAGAGCAGGCAAACAAGGTGTCAACTCTAAAATTCATTTCAAAAAATTTATAAAACTCTCCAATAATTCTAAAAATATCTCTCACTATCATATACACAAAGGCACTAACAATATATTTGAAGATAAATTCTCAAATTGGCAACAAATTTGGCGGAGGCGCCAAGTTATTCGGATACCTCGATTTCAACATTGCACTGAGCCAGTTTGCCCTCTGAGTAGCATCGGACCATACGATGACGTAGCCAAAGTAAGGGCAACTTTTGCTTCTGGTCGGATGGCTTTTGGTTTCTATGAAGGTAATTGTCCATCTGGATTGCGGATTCCTTTTGGATTCGTGCCCAAAATACCAAATGATATCTTCGATATTCCACGAATGCAAAGTTATTTCTCCCTAAAAGATAATTATCAATCGAATCCTTTTTAATTCAAAACTCGATTAGTAGCACAAGAGAAAGAAAATCGGAATGCACTGTTCAAGTCCTCAAATGTATAAAAATATCATTTCAAGAATGATCAGATGAAATTCTAGTAATATATTTAAGATGGAGATATAAAAAATAAAAACATTTTGAGGATATCTGTCCAACAACTTCACGCTCGTGACAGTGAAACTGTGTATTTATCATTATTGATAGAATTGGTGGAATCTCTCTATCTCAAAAATCGTTTCAATCTCTCACGAAAAAAGTTTTGTCGGATGAGGAAAACTTGAAATATTTAAAGAACGTGTATGTAAACCAGTTTAAGAATCTATTGAAGCAAAATTTCACTTACAGTCTTGTCTTTGAAGCAAGTTAATTTTCCTTGAGTGAATTGGAATGTCAATAACTTGAACAGTCTCGATTTACTGTCAGCGAACCTCATTTCTCCAGAAATCGGAATCGGTTTTTCCAAGATGAACTCCCAGTATTTGGACAGCGCTGCCAAAGTTAGGTAGTTATTTTTCCTGTCTTGCTCGTCCCAGTAACCCCATTTCAAAACAACGTCCAAAACCTACAAAAATTAATAAATAAAGTGAGATTGATAAAAGTTTTCAATCAATTTTTCGAACCTTTTCTTCATGGTGTATAGGCCTTATTAATTTGTCGTTCAAAACTATTTCTTCAAGCACCAGCTCGTGTATCGGCAGATTAATGTGTTGATTCAATTCCATGCAAACTTCATAAGCGGTTTTATTTGGACCAACGGATACATTGAAAGACTTTCCCTCTTTGTTATGAAGGTAAATCCAGATTCTCAAGTCTCCGGCACTTTTTTTAGAAGGTTGTCCTTGAGGAGACTGGGAATATTTTTCCAGAACTCTCAACATATGCTTCTCTCTTTCCAGTTCGCCCGGATCTTCAGGGAAAATGTATCGATAAAATTTTATCAAGTGTCCCACAACTTCAGTATCCCGTTGATGGTTTCGGCTTGAATTTGACATCCCATCTCTATCCTGCAGGTTGTAAAAATACATATTTGTTATTCAGTTATTTATATTTGAATTCAATTATTATTTTTACCTCATAATGCATTAAAGTTGGTCCCCATATGGAACACAAATTATCAATAGTCATCAAATTTTTTGAGCTTTGGGAACTAATAAAATGCAAATGTCCCAGCAGTTTTCTAGCTGTGTTATATGATACTTGGGGTAGTTGTTCTAGAGCTGCCCTGTACATCCTGATCCTTTCATCTTTGTCATTGTGCTCTGCAAAAAAATGATACTTGAACAATTGTATGATGTAAATGAAAAATATCATACTGAAAGATTGGTCTAGGTTTTTGTTTTTTGAATAAAATTTCTATAGTCCATACAGATCTGTTCACCTCATACTTCCTACAGAAAACAACCTCTATTGAGATGGAGGTGGAGAAAGTGACAATATGGTATAACCCAAGGTTAAATCTTGGGGTCTCTGTTGTTGTCTGTCAATAATTTTCATGATTAAGATAAACCATGTAAATGTATAGTGTTTTGCAGATGCAGATAAAGTATAGTAACCAATAACTGATGTGAGTACAATGTACTCGACTTAAAGCAAAATAAAGTTTGGTTTTAATTTATCTATTTCAATTATAAAATAATCTGCTGTGAAATTGCCCAAAAAAACATGATGAACTATTATTTTATGAATCTGTTGTGTGCGAACGTGAGGCACCCACCAAGTGACCTGATTGTTGGAATGGGTACCATGAAAAAATGAGAGAAACACTCAAGTCCATGACGCTGCAGTGTTTTCCGGCGACTTGGGAGAAAAAGACAAGTCTTATGGCTCCCAAGGAGTAGAAAAAATAAATAAATAAAATAATAAACATATTCCACTTACTTGAAACTTCATAAAGATACTGGCGTTGGTTACTACCCAAAAGAGGTTCGGGTAAATCTCTAAAGAACCGTTTTATAGCCATTGCAACATCATGTTCGGTGAACTGATCATTCGTTAGCTGCACTGCAAATGCATCTTTCGCAAATTTTGACAGCAGTTCGGACACAGATGACCCAGATCCAGAACGCCTGTAAATTCCCTCAGACATACTTCCTGAAAAGTATTAATAATGTAGGAAAAAAAACAATGTATATATTTTATTTCACCACACATACAATATTAAAAATTTTTAAACTTTTATAAAGCGATCAACTACACCGATAAAAAGAGCCCCACGAATCGAAAACTGTTTTGGAAAATTTCGGAAAACATTTTTTGCGATCTTCAATGAAGATGCAAGTCAAGTAAAATATTATTAATTAATAATTACCTAGGCTTTACAGTAATCCACTAAAAGATTTTTTCCTAGAAAAATCAATTTTTTATAGTATTCAGAATACACCCTAATTTCATAAATTTTTAAATTAAAATTATAAATAATAGGGATGGAGTTTCGGGGGAGGGACTTTTCTTCAAGGATCTTCCTAAATTTTATGTTTTTACATCTTAATTTGTTTATAACTTTTGCAATTTTTCATGTGCACGGTTTTAGCACGTTTTTCTAGATATCATTCCGGATCGAAAGAGCTATTGGATGTATTTTTCCAACCTTTATCTCTACTTTTCACCATTTACAACTTGTGAACTAGACTACCTTTTACTTTAGAGAATCCTTGAAGAAACAGTCTTCATTCATACAATATGTGTTATTTCAGAAAATACAAACAGGACAAGTAAAATGTAGTCACATGTGATGCAAAATTGTTTTTGACCCAAGATAAGGAAACTTTATAAATTATCCGTTTTTGAAAAGGTGTTTTGTATCTAAAAATAATACACATTAATATTAAGAAAACCATTCATATGAAAAATTTTGAGATTTTCATTAAAATTAAATTCATTATCCACCGAATGCAAACTTTACTGATGTCTCTGTAAACTTCTTTGTCTCAATTATGATGTGTTTTACTTTTAAATAGAAACTTATCTTTCCAAAATGATATTTTATGAAAATATAAACTTATCTTTCCAAAATGACATTTTATGAAAATACCTTATACAACGTCGAAAACAAATAAACTTTGCACGAGAACAAATTTAAATAATTCCATATGGATTCTGTAGAAAAAACAAATTTAATATAGCACTACTTTAATAATGAAAATGTATCTGGAATCAGGCACTGCCAAAACTAAGGAGTAATGTAGCTTTGAATTTTTTATAAAAAATTAAAATTTGACAGATATTGAGAATATCTTGACTATGAATTCATTGATATTTTTTATCTTGATCAAACCCCAAATTGATACCAAAGTTAAATTTTATGTAAATCCATTAATAAAAAACATATCCCATATGATGTAGGCTTCACTGGTCATACTGTATACTTGAGTAGAATCGGAGAGAACATTCTTGTGTGTATCATTTCTTCTATCATCCAGTAAACATAATGACTATTCCATATGTGGACAGGGTCATATTTGTCTCATTCTCAACAATACTTTCATTAATGCTTTTTTTCTAATTTTATCGAGAGACCTATCAATCCATCCAAATAGTATTTACCACAAAGTTTGTAATCAAATAAATACTTCTTCAAAATTAACTCTGAAAAACTTTGTGCCCTCCATTCCTAAATTCAGGATTGCAAGATTGCAGAAAAACAAGATACATACCATGTGTGTAAACAAAATTGATACATTTTTCCACAATAACGGGAACGTCATTTTTGGTTAGCTGTTGCTGATCTAAATTGGCACCATTATTATGAGCTTCTAACTTTACTATGTGACACCAGACCTGCAATGAAGTATTCTCAACATAAAACTTTATGAAACACTATTTTATAGTACAAAAATTCAACACGTTGAAAAAATAATCCATTGCCAAAAATCATTTATGAATAAAAATAATTGGATTTAGGTTATCCATGATAATAAAACATTTTCCACACTCATAACTTTACAATGTGTAATAACTTTACACAGTTCAAACTGGTACATTGAACTATTCTACAATGCATTTTATAGAACATTAGTTACATACCTCAATTGAATAAAATAGAAATTCTAGATTTATAAGTAGACTATCCAAAAAAGTAGCCAGTTCGGTTGGAGTGAGTAGATTGCAACATTCATTCAGTTCAGTCGCTAGATAAAACGGTGGTTTGAGCCCAGAAGCCGGACGATAGATTTTCAATGCCTACCATCTAACCCGCGCTAGGAATCGCACGTTAAAATATAAGACCTCGTTTATCCTTAGCTCACACAAGGTTCAACTTTTAACGGTTGTTGTGTGATAAAACAGAGAACAGATTCCAACAATATAAATTCAAGGTACGCAGATGAAATTTAAACAATTAATGATTGATGACCATCAATTCTCACAATTTTATGAAAATGAGTTCAATAACGGTGAGTGATTAACTTCGTGTTAGTCATATAATAGGAAATTTGATTGTTTTCGCTCATTGATTTCCAGAAATTCCAGCAGGTTCAATTAATTTCTTTATGTAATATGTCATATAGTTCATTTTGAAGTTGTGGTTATTCTCTAAAAGATGGCAAACATAGGCGGAATTTCTCTTCTTCAGCTCGAAACTTCTTTAATGTTCTGAAATTTCTAACTGAGAATGTAGGTTACTTCAAGTCCAAGGTGATTGAGTCTTTTTGACGCTGATTCAGTCTGCAGCGTCTTTTTGATGACGATTCAGTCTGTAGGCACAAAGTATGTGCTCTGCTGTTTCATGATTTTCAAAACATTGATGACAAGCACAAAGTCTGAGGTGATCCCTAGAATGCTTTTGTGCAATTGACAACATGCATAATACTGTATGTTGTCTATCTTGTGTCTCTCCTGAAATATGTGATGCTAATGGCACCAGATATAGTCAGGCAAGCATATCTCTGTACACCAGAGACCTTTGCCTCAGCCGTTTGCTTTCTGCCAGCTTTCTGCCACTAGGCAATCGCTCTACTTGATCATTGGTTTGACCATCATCACATATATTCCATGGAATTGTTTTCCATGAATCTTTCAATATGTACAGCCAGTACAGCCTTGCTTTGTGTGAAATTTTTCCAAGTAAGCGCTCCAGAGAAGTTTTTTTTATCAATGATAATATCTAGACATTTCACCTCTGTTGAAAATGGAATTACCTCACTATTGAGTGAAAATGGAGTTGAATAATTTAGATTTCTCTTCCTGGTGGGGTTTCTACACAACTACTTACTCTGGCACCAGCAACCTTTCCCAATGTGTTTCTTGCCAAAATGATAAGATAATCTGCAAAAGCCTACAGATCTACTTATATTCTGTCAAGTTTCATGTGTAGATAAATATTAGTTCACATTTTTTTGGATAAATTTTACTGTAAGTGGGTTCATCCTGTGAATGATTAAAAAAATAAATCAAGTAGACTATCCATCAGGAGTGACCATAGAAAGAGAGGATAGACCCCAGCCCTGGTGGCAGCTCCTGGTAGCCCTGAACCTAATGACCTCATCTTTAAGATTTGTAGTTGCTGTTTGGTTTTGGGGCATGGCACAGACAGCCAGTTATGACAGATTCTATGCCTCCTTCTGCTGAAGCTGATCATATAGTTTTCATGTACAAGATGAAGAAAAAGATCATAGTGTTACCTCTGCTTTGACTACCAACTTTTTGATACTCACCTTCGTCTCTCTAGATGTCCACATTCGCAAATATAATACTAGATCTGGGCAATCAATCAGCATATTAGGACCCCTGTCATTCGTTCTAGGATTATTGTCATTCTCTACATAAGGCTGGAGAAGAATACATCTTGCTTTCCTCAAATCTTTCTTTTTAACTGACTGCCCGTCTATTGCATATCGAAATTCCCTATGAGTCAGAATGATCCAAGCTCCTACCCATTTTCCACTGACACCTGAAAGATTTTAAAATGTGGTGTAGTGTAGTATTGGTTGAATTCATCTGCAATATGTTTTCTATTACGTTACCATTTTCTAATTTAATTTTTTTTATTTGTGTTTCTGTCTCGGATTTATTGCAAATTTCATTCACACCCTTCCAAAACCCATTCGAGTTGTTGCTATTTGCACTTATGACCTTTTTAGAGTACTCTTTCTTTGCTAATTTTGTTAATTTATTTATTTTGTTTCTGTACAAATGGTATTGTTTCCTCAGAGTTTGATTTTCAGAGTTTTTGATATATAAATA